>OY978224.1:21208942-21473945 GCA_963854785.1 Vaccinium vitis-idaea | reverse complement strand
CTGTGGCTTCCCAGAAAAGAACAGAGTCATCAGCAAAGAAAAGGTGTGAGATGGGAGGACAATGACGCCCAATCTTAAAACCATTAGGCGCACCATCAGCTATTTCCTTTTGGATTAAGTAGTGAAATCCTTTGGCACAAAGAATAAATAGATACGGAGATAACGGACATCCTTGGCGAATACCTCGGGAGGGAGTGAACACCTCTCCTTTCTCACCGTTGATAATGGTAGCAAAGGACACCATAGAGACACATGCCATGACCCAGTCAATCCATTTATCATCAAAACCAAACTTACGGAGAGCAGCCTCCAGAAAAGGCCATTCAATCCGATCATACGCTTATTAGTCATATTTTGAAAAGTTAGGAATTTTTAATATAAAAGTTACAAGACACTGAAAAATGTTACTCCCTCCGTCCCTTTCTAAATGTGTTACTTCGTAAATCCAACTTATTAAAAAAATATCATCATTACACCTTTCACATTAACTTTTTCCTCTACTTTACACTTTTCACATCAACTTTTGCCTCTACTTTCCAATATTATCTTCCACTTTTACTCATTAACTCTTTACCCACTAACTTTTCAAAAGGGCAAAATGATAATTGTTCAAACTTTTACTTATTAACTTTTCAAACCACACTTATTTAGGGACAGCTCAAAATGAAAAGTTAAGCACTTAAAAATGGACGGAGGGAGTACGATTGTAGCCATATTCCCCTGCAGGGTTGTAATTTCCACACATCCACTCTCTAATCCTTTTTAGGAGCTTGTCCATACCCACACTGTGGAAACCTTTCTATGCACAAGTTTAAACCAGATATGTTAATCAAATCACCAAATGCAAAGGTCTGCTGTAGCCATAAATGGGTAAACGGACTTGTCAAAAAAGTAATACTAACAATTATACTACAAATCTAGGGATTACTTCTTAACCGGCCGTGGCACCGGAAACCTTACAAGATTATCAGAACATACACCATTTTGCTACCCCAACTCCTACCCCTCTACAGATCTATACATACAAGTGGAGAAAAGATGGTTCTTTCAGTAGTATACAATGCCTGCAGAAACTAATCACTTTTGAATAAAGTTCGTTAGAACTAATTCCAAATCTGTACTCCAGGAAAAAGCACCAGCAGAGTACTGTAAAATTGCCGGTAATGCTCAATGGATCGACAGGTACTTGACTTCAACTTAGCTACGCCCAGATCAACTTGCAAAATTGATAGAGGGCTATGGATCCGAAATGTGTTGAGAATCAAAGAAATGCGCAACAGCCTGATAGAGATTCTCTTCTCCAAAGGGTTTTGACACATACCCATCCATACCGCATTTTAGGCATTCATCATACGTGGCGTGAATCACATCTGCAGTCATGGCTAATATTGGTAAGTGCCATTCGGGTTTTCTTCCATCAGTAGAGGACCGTTCATTCATTTGCTGCTCATTTGCCTCATTTTCCATCTTCCGAATGCGACGTGTAGCCTCAAAACTGCAAAAAGAAGATTGGATTAGATACCAACTCTTCCTCGGTGTACAAATCATGTCTCATGATAAACTGTTTATCGATCGGGATCTTGCTTTTTCATATGAAATATGCAAACACCATTTGAGCAGTCTAATTCCCGCAGAATTGCAAGAGTTTCATCTGAAAAGACGAGAGCTCTGCCATGGCAAAGTAGAGATGGTCTGTCGCAACAAGCAACAAAGTTCTAGCTGTAGATAGTTTTTTACCTTGCCATTGATGTAATCGAAGCTGCTTTCTCTATAAGCTACCAAACTAAATCGAACTTGTGGGACAGTTATCTTTTTCAACAATAACGACAGATATAGTTCTAGAGTTTTAACTTGTAGGAATTAACCAACTGGTTGGAGTTGGAGTAAACTTGAGTGGCATCTCTTGCCAACCCCAAAGGAAAAGGTACAAGCACAGAGTTCCTATATTTCAGAAGAATCAGAATTTGTGTTGTGCCCATATCTTTAATATGAAAGAGAAACGAGATCAGATACAAAACCTACGTCCAGTTGAAGAAAAAGTTGCAAGGAATAGAGGACAAAAGGAGAAAAAGCAGTGAGATGGGCTAGGCTCTTGGCTGCTGGAATTTCACAACCGGTACTTACACATTACATCAAATTTTGGCATGATGAAACACCAGTTTCCTGCCATGTGGGGACTCAATGTTGTCATCGGGGCTTAATATACTTTACTCCACAAAATCCCACAGAGAGAAGCCTTTACTCTAGCACTTTACAAAGCAGTCGTCCACGGCACCAGGGTCCCGGTTGGCTTTGACACCACTTCTCACAGGCCATGCATGCTGGCCCAATAAAATGGAGAAAATGGTCCTCACAAGATGGCACAAAAGCTTAAGCGACGTGGGTTGTTACAAAAACAGGTGAATTTTATTACCACGTCTGAGTAATGGGAACAGTACCCAAAACCCATTACTCAAACGCTTCACGGCTCAGATGATGTGTGACTACTGTTATCCAGAACCTTGTCCTCTCCCCAACCTTGCACACAGAAATAACTCACAACACTGTTGCTTCTCGTCCTCAAATTACAAGTCTGTTCTACTTCAAACCAAATTGAAGTAAAAAGAAGAAAAAAATGCAACAATAACCACAGGAAAGAAGTTAAATTCTAAACTCCGTCTTTTAATGATCTGATTTTCTTGAAATACACCCAATACTAGAAACTTGAGTAGTTGAACTAGAAGTGTTCCATGTCTTATTTGTCATTGCTACAATAGTGTCCTTCAATTACTAGAAATATCAATGAAAAGATTTTCATCAACGAAGCAGTGCAATCTGAAATCAGAACGAGAAGAAAAAAGGAAGAGAAGATCTTCAAGAAAAAATAAGGAATGGTTGTCTAAAAGAATAATAGTCATTGAAAAGAAAGAAATACGAACGGAATATCTAATTAATCTCATATAAAATTAGGTCAAGTACATACCCATCCATTTCAGGCATCTGAATATCCATGAAGCAAGCATCAAAATCATGGGGTAACTGGAGCAATGCAAGAGCAGCTGTTCCACTATCAGCACACTCTACACCAGCCCCAAATTTCTTGAGTGCACCAGCGGCCACTCTGCGGTTTACCATATTGTCGTCAACTACCAATATTTTCTTGCCATGTAGCAAGCTCCTAAGGAGATTAGACCCATTAACCATGTCTTTCCCTTGTTGCATTTTCTTCCCTCTCCCCAGCACCTGCTGAAGGCATGCTGCCACCATACTTGCTCTCAGAGGTTTCATTATCACAGTGTCTGCAAAACCTACTCGTTTAGCATTGTCAAATTCAGCACTAGTAATACTAGTTGCGAGTAATATTATCTTCGGCAATTGGAATGTGCGGACATTCTGCTCCAAGCCCAGGAACTGCCAATTTGCGCTACTGTCCTCACCAGACATCCATGAGTCCTTCTCAACTAGTATCGTATCCGGTTGCTTTACATTTCTGCCATGACGAAAGTGATGGAACTCAGGAAGTTGATTATTGAACAAAATTTAAGACCTCAATTTCCTTGGAGATGAGTTCTTGTAGCGATACGCAAAGATATACTTCATTCAGCACATTTCTTTGGAACTTTGTGTGGAATACAGTTTCGCACTACCGTTTCATGAAACTTTTAGTTGGTGAGTTCCTTTCTCCCATCTATAGTGAGAGATATATTTTACATCGGGTAAAAAGAAGTCCTAACTTAGCTATAAGGTGATGTAACGTGACCCTTTTTCAATACGGAGTTAGTATCACGAAAGTAAGTAATGTGTATTTTAAGGTGGAAAAGAGGAAAAAAACAGGGAGAACAGAAAAGAAGAAAGAAAATTCATAACGAGAGTTCAAAATTCTTAAATGCTGCATCCCAAAACAACAGAGACTTCCCCAGCAACGAAAAACCCACAACTCAACATTTTGTTAAGGCCGAATTAGTGTCTTAATCACTCAAAGTAAACAAATTCTGTTATTGACAAGTAACAGCAAAAACAAGTTCCCCTAATCAATATCTTTGCAGGAGGAGAAAGACAAGTAAAGCACAACTTAAAATACAAAGAAGAAACAAAATTCAAGGACTATATACTAAAGGGGGAAGGAGTGGAATTAAGTTGTGTTACGTACCATGATGGACTAATAAGATACTAGTTGAAAAGAAAGTGCTCATGATTTATCAGTGTACCAAGTAGCATTCCAAATACTGGGCTAATAAGATGGCTGTAATCTATGTTGCACGGATCCGCCATTTTGGGCGAAGGATCCGTGCGGACACGGGTACGGGTACGGGATACGCACCGGACTCGGCAAAAAAAAAACGGATACGGCAGCAGCAGCTGCGATCTGAAGCAGCAGAGACGAAGAGAGAGACGAGAGAGAGAGAGACGAAGAGAGAGAGAGAGAGAGGACGAGATTCTGTACCTGTTCTTGCCATGGCTGCTTCTGGCATGGTAGGAAGAAAGAAGAAGACGAAGAGAGGACGAGATTCGTGTATGATTTCGTAAACAAAAATGAGTGGCATACAGCTGGTCAACTTGTTCAAGTGGGCATGGCCCACCACCCATCCAATGCACAAGTGGTGGGCAACTCCTGTCTGCCGTCATATCATTTTATACCCAATATCTATTACTCCCTCCGTCTCATAAAGTTTGGTCCCTACGAAACTACGTGCAATTTTCAAGCTAAAAAACAACGTGCTTATGAAAATAATTTTTTAGTCAATATGAATATTGTTTGATAGATCTCATCGAAAACTTTTATACGGTGCAAAAAAAATTCAAAAATTATTTTGGTAAATACATTATTTTTTAGTTTGAAAATTACACGTAGTTTCGTAGGGACCAAACTTTATGGGACGGAGGGAGTATTATATGGTTTGTCCATTTGCAGCATATTGTGGGCCCTTTACTTTTGGGTGGCCGGCTATTAAAATAGGAACGTGGGTACACTGTATTCTGCCATTAAACTAATAAGATTATTCTCACAAATTCCACAAATATTAATTAGTTTACATATGAGATTAATTATTTAAATAAAAAAATAATTATTTTACATATAAATTCAATTATTTAATATAAAATTCTAACTATTTGACGTATCCCCGCACCCGTATCCCAATTAGGATCCATATCCGCGAATCCTCGTTTTTTAGATTTGAGGTGTCCGATCCTCGGATATACACCCGAATCCGATACACACACCCGTGTCCGTGCAACATAGGCAGGCTGTAATTGTCCAGCATTCTGGTTGTGACATCATAACGTAATGGTTTAAATCATTAATTGGCAGTAAGTTTTGGCCTAATAGCAAATAAAAACCGAAGAAAAAGGAAAAGCACAACTTTTATGCATAGTAGAGTAAAGGTCTAAATTTTTTTGAAGATTTTCCATACACATCCCCCATTGAATAATAACAAGGGTAACTACTGAGGTTATTTTTTTCCTATATTTACTTTTTATTCTGTGAAGTAAACAAAGAAGCTCTCCTAACGCTAAAAGGTATAATTTCTTAACAAAACCAAAACAAAAAACTTACTTGGATCTCAACGAACCATTTCTGCCAGACATCGCCATTGCCATCTTGATGCTACTTACAACTTCAACCTGGATACCAAGTCTCTTCAGATGGTATCTGGTTACAGCTGCTCTAACCGGTTTCCCATCGACTACGATTGCTTTCAACCCTTTAAACCCAATAGGGAGATCATCAGAAGTCGGTCTTTTGAGATCATTGAAAGCATTTTTCTCGCACCTTCTCAACGCGGCGGTGAATGAAAATGTGCTTCCAACTTGAGGACGGCTTATGAAACTAATATGACCGCCCATTAGCTCAACTAAACACTTACTTATACTCAACCCAATTCCGGTTCCTCCATAATGTCTAGAGGTTGAACTGTCGGCCTGCATAAATGGCGTGAAAACTCGCTCCTGAGCACCTAAAGGAATGCCAATCCCAGTATCTTCCACAGAGACAAGCAAAGTGACATTCTGAGACGTCTCCTCAGTGGTCACATGGAATTCTTGATTGGCAATTAAGTATTTGTAAGCATCCCAACTGTTTCGGTCATCGGCAGATTCACAACCACTTAGGGTTTTGAATTGACAGCTACTCAAAGGGACCACACCGGCTCCTCCGTTTAAGCAGGATTCAGCTTTTGCTTCCATTACAGCCTTCGCATGTTCAGCTAGATGGACTTGCACAAATATATGTCCTCGCTCAGTGAACTGACAAAAGCTAGATCGAGTAAGCATTTACTATGTTAATTAGGTTACAATGGAATCAATTCCTCAGAGCAATCCAATCAAAGTCTCTAAAATAGAGACTAGAAAGTACTTATTCGGAACGTTGTTAAACAGGATGGTACTATTTATTTCATCTCCAATCACAAATCTCTACACCTATGCCAATTTTTGAAACACTCACATCGGCCTCCGTTCCCCCCAACATTCCATCCATGCTCCTTCAAACTTCAAGCATTCTATTAATTCTCCACCATGATTAAAATTATCGTTTGTTGATGGTACTAATTTTGTTCAAATTCAATTTTCAATTTACAATTCGTATGAACTCTGGAAAAGTTAAAGTGACAATGAGATATGGACATGAGTGTCTATCTTTGAAGGAGGCTCCATATTTGGAGACTCAAGATTGAGTGTCACTACTTTCGGGACTCGAAATATAGCATGGTTGGAGTGGTTGGTTCTCTAAAATAGAGACATAGAGCTTGGTTAGAGAAGCTCCAATGGGTGTGTGATTCAACGTACCGAGGCTAATATCAATTAGAGAAAAAACCATTTTTTATTTATCCTTTTGTTTCCAAAACAATTAAGGATGAATTAGGCTAGAGATGAGCTTAAATAAGGGCATGATCAGCAAACTGGATAATTGAAAAGCATAATAAGTTTTCAGAGACATAACTATCAGAATAGGGAGGCTTGAATGTTTAACTTACTTTGACAGAATTGCCCACAAGATTTGTGATCACTTGTCGGAATCTTCCCGGATCCCCCATAACTATGTCAGGAACTTTGTCAGAAACGAACACTGCCAACTTCATTTCCAAGTTGATTATGCAGCATTGAGTTGGGAGTTAATTGAAAGTGTGTCACGAAGGGCAGCAGTAATTCATTAATCCGAACGAGAGGCACCAGCAAAAGGAGCCAAAACAACATAGAAAGAATAAACCACAGAGTGAGCGCAGAAAATGATGAAAATAATGAATATGCATCATTTCACAACCTATGGGAAAAAAAGATCCAATTAACAGTGCAGAATAAGAATTTTGGTCTCAATTCCGAGTGGCCTAAGGGCATCGGTGAAGAGAGCCTGAATTCATTGTACATTGTTGGAAGACATGCTTTCATCAAGAATGTTTATCCATTGTAAGCATCTTAACAGGTTCTCTGACAGCATTCATTGGCCAAATCGTAGAATGTTTTAGGCACCCTATGGCAACAATCCTGGCCAAGAATTCAGGACTGAATTTAATGGTTGGTCCCGTAGCAGTGAGTTGAAATTACCTCGATACCCTTGTGCCTGGACTTCTCAGAGAATAAAGAGAGAACATCATCTAGTATGGAGCGAAGGTCAAATGGGACTGCCTCCAACTCTAACTTGCCAGCTTCAATTTTTGCACGGTCCAGCACTTCATTTATTAACGTTATCAGTGCCTTTCCACACGCTTGAGCAGTTTGAGCATAGTCCCTTTGTGTTGAACTCAAAGAGGTATCCAGAAGGAGGGCAAGCATTCCTTCAAAAGTATATAGCAGACGTCAGTATTCAACAACACATTTAATCTCTAATCATACTCAGCCTCAACAGAACAACAAAACGGATTACTGACATACCAAGAATACCATTCATTGGTGTCCTGATTTCATGCGAAACAGTGGCTAGAAACTGGCACAATCAACCAGAAAAGGCAAAAGGAAGAAATTATGTGAAGAAATTTTTTATTTATTTGTAAGGAAAAGTGAATTAACAACAATGACTTGATAAAAGGTTTAGTGTTAGACCTGGGATTTAGCAACATCAGCGGCTTCTGCAAGGACTTTCAGCTCCTGCATTTCATGGAAGTCATCCTCAAATTTAACAGCATGGCATGCTGAACCATATACCCCTAAACCGAGCAAAACAAAAATGGCAAAAACATAGAAGGTGTCGGTGACTGCTTTCCACGATGTGGGTGACTTTTGAAGGTACCTGCCCAATATTCAAAATAATCAGTAACATCTGTGGACAAGAAAGAGTAAAAAAAAAAAAAAATTGTATTTTAATGGGTTGGTTGCCTTTGGAAGCACAGATACAGACATGACACAAGAACGTTATTTTCCCAAAAGTAAGACACGGGCACTTGGGGAATAATTTGGAAGCGTTGAATTTATATGAATACATCTATAAACTGAGAGAAATATAAAAGTTCTATCAGATTAGGGTCAACAAACACAAATGATATTAATATCATGAAATATGGAGATATAACAGCAATAGATATAAAGCAACTGTTTATGAACTGAGCATTTGACTTGGGCCAACCTTTTTCAATCGGATCCTGACTTACTAATGTATCCTCAATGTGTCCTAGGTGTGTCTTCAATGGGCCCAACTTATAAAAGTGTATCCTAGAAATCAGTTATCACACGTGTTAAGGCGCATGGGCATGCGTCTAGACTCCGGAGCGTGTCATGTTCATGTCTCTGTCCGATATCTGCATCCATGCTTTTTGGTCCCCACCTGATGTTTAACATTTTGCTTTTCAAACAAGAATTAGGGTTGGGTCCACATACCTACACACCATTTGGTGCCTTCTGGATGGATCTCCAAAATCAACCGCGTTGACACGCTCAAGAGACATGTCACCATCTTGATAGTAGTGTCCATACATGATTAAGGGATCAGAAGAGTTAGTAACATCATAAACATTCACCACAATCTTCTGGTTCCCATCAAGTTGCCCAAGCAAATTCTCAACTAGCGACTCAACATCAAAGGCCCCACCAAGATATCTGCTTTGCAGTAAGAACGTCATTTTAAATTATTAATCACACAGAGTTTGCATGAGCAAAAGAAGAAGAAGAAGAAGATGAGAGAGAGACTGCCACTCTGCCATACTCCACCCATTTATACAAACTAAAGGCCTGTAATATCAAAGAGAGAACCATATTGTCCATGAACCTGTCAACATATTATCAGCAAATAATAGACTGGTCTTATCTAGCATACGTGTAGATATTGGCCAAAAATGGTCTGAAAAGCACCTGGAAGAAGCTGAAATATTTTTGCTAGCATAATTTATGAATTTCGGAAGCTTTTGTTTATACAAGGATCAAGAATAGTACAAGAGGCTACTTAATGTAGAATCGTAGATACAGACATTTTGTGCCCCCTATGAAATAGAAACAAGCAAGAACTGTGGATTCCATTTTTTTTGAGAATATACGACATCACCCAACACCAGTCTGACTAATGCTGACTGAAAAATGGGTCTAATTTTCACCCCAAGGATAGGGGGACACACCAAAATATTAGTATGCCTTGGGGTATCTCCATAATAAAAGATTTTATGCATACTTAATGGTCAATTCAATACAAAATATGCTTTCTATTTGAATTTCCAACTAGAAAATGCCAGACACAGATCCCATACCTGTGTCTGATATAGTTACTTTATAATCTATTAGATATGTTCAGCAAGGTATCTGGTGTGAAAAGGCAGTATGGCTCACGGAACATAGTCAGCGAGTCACCTTACCCAAAAAACAAAAACATAGACAGTGAGTGTGCCAATAAGGCGTGAAATCCAGAGTCAAGATTTTTTGACTTGATATTCAGAAATTTAACAGGTACATATTGTTCATGGCCTAATTGACTAAATGGGGAAGATAAGAGGATGCTAAAAAGTTCAGTTTCATGTACCTAACTTCAGATATTAAACAGCCCAAAAGCTACGATTCATTCCTTCAATAGCGACAAGTGTGCAATAATCAATATCTTGTTTGATGTTAAGATAGAATAGCATGAGTTCAAAGACCTTCGTACAAACTAATCTCGAGCCAGTACAAAAGGATCAATCCATACGTATGCATAAATTCTTCAGTAGATGAAGCCCGGACAGTAGGCAAATATATTTTTAACTTGGATGCCAATTGGCATGAAAGCATTAGCTAATTGATTAGATACAACATAACACTATGTCGTCTTTGGCAGTTGGGCCTATGTTATGGTTGACTTCACTACATTATCGTATTGTTAATATATATTTAGTTTTTCTAATTTTTTCCAAAAAGAAAGAAATAAGTGATCCACCATAGAATCCCTGCCACAAAAGAAAACATAAAACCCTGAAACTTCATCCCTTTCTCTCTCTTTTTTTTTCTTCCCAAAAAAATGTCATTCCCTTTCAGCACTGCAAAACTGGCTGCGCGACTGCAAGTGCTAAAAGAGTGAACGCCACAAAAACTGCATGTGATTTAATACTAGCAATTTTATACAAGTAATTTACTACTAGCAACATAGGCACTAAGACCGAATACAGGTATAACATAATGTGATTAACCATCACAATAGGATATCTGCAAGCTATGTGCTTAAAATAATACAGCTGACTTTGCCAGCAGAAGCCTCATACAGCATCAAAAATGTTTTGGTTCAAAAAATATTGACCACACTAGTTAAAGTCTTGAAGCAACAAA
Organism: Vaccinium vitis-idaea; assembly: GCA_963854785.1. Taxonomy (NCBI): domain Eukaryota; kingdom Viridiplantae; phylum Streptophyta; class Magnoliopsida; order Ericales; family Ericaceae; genus Vaccinium; species Vaccinium vitis-idaea. Next base: position 21,463,253 of record OY978224.1, on the reverse strand, counting down.
TCAGTGAAAGGTTGTCAAGTCCCCATCTTCCTTAGGATTCCTTGCATTGTGTTTGGTTCATAGCAAAATATCATACTAAATGGGATCTGCTAGAAAACCTTGACAAATGGTGGCAAAATATTCTAAACACTGAATTACATCAAAATACAAACAATAATGGTCCAATAATAAAAGTCAAAACACTAGCACATACCCTGCAGTAGCTTGAATTCGTTCTTCCACTGATGGGCTTGGAGGGAGTTTGGATTTGTAAACTGGAAAAGTCAAAACAACCCCTAGATGATGTGAACCCAATAACCGAAAAGGCCGTGTAAGAACTGCTTTCCCAGTAGCCCTAGCCCTCAAAATGTTCTCGCGGTCCTCCTGTATATATGTATAAGTAAAATCAAGCATCCAATTCATCTACTAGAACAAAAACAATGGCATGAACTTCAGAGAAAATTAACAAATCCAAAATCATAAAGTACATAACAGACGGAAACATTACCTCTCCTGACATCATATCAAGTGATTTGATGTAGGAAACTGTCTCTTGAGAGAAAATAACAGGGGCATACTCGTCCGTGATAGGCGAAGGCTCCTCCTCCATTGTTCTTATCCTCCACCCATGTTCTCTCTCAAATTCTTCCCTCTCTGAATGAACCACCCTCTGTGCATAAGCCACCCCACTAAGAAGTGGCCGCTCAAAGGCAGTTTGGGCAGTGTATTCGGCGAAAGTTTCCTGAATCAAAGGTAATAAAATTACCCAAACCATACAAATTCAGACTATCACCACAGCACATTAACATCTGTCAATACTCCAATACAATACCCACTAGGGCATATACATGCACAAACCAAATCAAAATCCCAAACTGCTAGTGAGAATATAGTTATACCAAGAATGTTTGATTACAAGATTCGTGTTCTTTCTCGGGAACACTTAAAACTTGATTGGAGAATCATTTCCGAAAACATTTGGTTGGAGATTTTTCCACAGCAGTCCTCTTTTCAGAAACACCAAAGAGACATTCTCAAATTTTACGAGGTTGCTTCCGCACAAAAGCCATGTTTTCAAACTTTATACTGTCTTGCTTCTCAATGTGCGAAAAACAAAATAATAAAACAAAAATACAATAAAAAAAATTCACAACATGAAAATCAAAACCTCAATCCCCCTAAAAAGTGAAAGTAACATAAACCAGCACAAACCTGATCCAGGGAAAATGGGTTCTGGTTAATCATCAGAGAAACGACTAAACACCAAAACTCAAAAGCTAAAATCCCCAAAATCAAAAAGTTAGAAAGAAAAGAAAGAAAAAAAAAAAGAGCACAAACCTGATCAATAGCAGAAGGGTTCTTGAAATAGTGGAAGGTTGAGACAAGAATACCAAGGGCATGTACATGGTTAACACTAACCCTGAACTGATCTTCCAACATCCTAACTCTCTGATCGCACATATGTACCAAGTCATTCTTTCTTTTACCCTTGATACCATCATCAACTGGTCGATATACCAATTTATAACTACAATAGCTCACAGTAAGCAACCACGCAACGAATAGTACGGTAAGAGGAAGACGGTGAATAAATGTATACTTCCTTTTTGTGCCTCCCAATTTCTTATTCAACCTCACAGCCACCAAATGGTGCCCTTGCATCATCTTCATACCCATCACACCACAAAAACAAAACCGTCCTCTACTTCTTCTTCTTGTTCTTCTTCTTAATCAATTTTCTGAGGAAACAAACAAGAACCCAGTTTTATATTTGAGCTCCAGCTTTTACCAGAGGAAAGGCATTTTCTTTTTGACAAGCACTTTATGTCCAATACAAAGAGAACAGTGATCTCCACACCCGAAGACTATCATTACGGCATTGTTTTGCGCCCCAAAACCCCTTAACCCACCAAAAAAGTAAAACAGTCTCTCCTTTTCTCTCTCTACATTACAAGAAGAGGAGAGAAAATAGAAAGTGAGAAGAAACCCAGAAAATAAAAATAATTTCTACTAGTAATATGCTCTCTCTCTCTAGAACAAGCGTGGGCTGTTCCCTCTCAAAAGATGGACAGAGCCCAGGTTCCAATGACCTCGTCCTCTCTCTCCAATTACTATTATCTCTCTCTTCAATGGGGTTTCAGGATCTTTTCAAAAAGAAAAATGGCATTTCAGGATTTGAATGAAATAAAAAAATAGCAAGAGCTCTCGCGAAGTTTGGTTGAAGTCCGGACAACGCAGAGCACGTTCACTGTTCACCCCACAAATTGCTTTCATAAATTACTATTATACTACTATATGAACTGCAAGAACAAACAAGCCAAGAGATTGACCCCCTAAAATATGCTTGATTAATGAATTAAGTACCTTGGAGATCCAATGAAGCAGAAGCACATTTCAGAATTTAAACCTCCAAAAAAGAGTAAAAACAAGAGAGAGAGAGAGAGAGAGAGAGACCAATACCAACTTGTTTTTTGGGGGTACATTGAACTGTGGAAGGGTGTTTGATTTGTTTATTAGTCTAGTCTCAACCAAGTTCCATTTTTCAATGAGAGAGAGTGAGGTCGTCTTTACCTTTCTTTCTTTATAAAGCAACTGAATCGAATTTTGAGGATTTTCCCAGATACGCTATTGTCCCCTCCTAGACGTTAAACTAATGCCCCCTAGTTCTCTACGACCAACCTCTCTCTCTCTCTCTCTCTCTCTCTCTCCAAATTGATCAGCCCATTCTAATTACTCCTTATTTTGAATGTTTCAAATTGTTAGTTCTCTTTTCTTTTTTTTTTGGTCAAAGGGTTAAATTCTCTTTGAAAAGTCAAAATAAAATGGAGTTGACTAGGGGTACAAAAATTTTGGGTACATAAAATGTACAAATGGCTTGTGGGGCCTATTTTTGGGTCCCACACAAAAAATCCAAACTGTTCTTTAATTTTAAAATAATATTTCAAATGACTTTGCAAAAAATCAACTTAATTGGATATGTGTAATTGGTTGATCCAAATTTCAAGTTTTTATTTAGAGCAGGATTCTGAATGAAAACTTGAAATTTAGATCAATGAGTTATCCATATCCAATTGAGTTGATTTTTTGCAGGGTCATTTGAAATATTATATTAAAATTAAGGAACGGTTTGGATTATTTGTGCGGGGCCTAAAAATAGACCCCACAAGCCATTTGTATATATTTTGTACACCAAACTTCTGTACCCTTAGGATTTTCCAAATAAAATGTATTCAATTTTACAAAATGGTCTTTTTACCAATAACAGTTATTCCATTTCTAAGTTGAAATATAAGAATATTATTGAATTCTCACACCTATAAGACGGTGGCCGTAATTATATGTATCCTTTTAAGTATGAATTCATTTATTGCATGTCCTTAAAAAGTTGAAATTTTCGGACTAGCAATTTGGAACGGGAGTACATGTGTGTGTGTGTTTTTCTTCCTAAACTATTTTGGGAAATGCTAACGGGTGCACCATTACATCGGTTAAGGGTATAAAAAAATACACTTGTTGGGTCTCACTTGTACTTTAAAGTACACTTTAAGTACCAGTTAATTTTTTAAAAAAAGGAGTAAATTTCACTGACCTTCCCGTTTTGAAAAATTACCTGATCTCCCTATGGCATCTGAAAATGCACTCCCTCCCTTGCTTTTACCCTCCCGTTAGTTCTGTTAGTTAAAGTCACGGAAACGCTGATGTCATTTCCAATTATAAATGCCCATATTACCCTCCCTCTCAAAAAATATTTTCAAAAATAGTTTTGAAAAAAATGTTTCAAAAAATATTTTCAGAACTTTCTTTTTTCGAAATTTATTTTCAAATTAAAAAAAAACTATTTTCAAAATTTTACTTTTTCAAAGTTACTGTGTTCCAAAAACTAGTTTTTTTAAATCCAAAAAAAGATGTTTTCAAAACTTTCTTATTTCAAGAAAAATGTTTTCAACGGTAGTTTTTTTTCTTCGAAAAACTTTTTTCAACAAATATTTTCAAAAAGTAGTATTTTTTCAAAAAAAATTGTATTTGAAAACTGTTTTTTTAAATGAAAAACAGTTATTTTCCAACAAATATTTTTCAAAAATTGCCTTTTTTTCAAAAAACTTTTAAATGAAAAACTAGTTTTTTTAAAAAACTATTTTTGTTTAGGGTAGAATATATATACTAAAGGGTACTAAAGTCATTTTACTTCCACACTTAACGGCAGTAGCCTTAGTAGCAAGAGGGAGAAATTTGGAGAATAGTTTAAAAAGCAAGGGAGGATAGTGCATCCTCAGAAACCAGATGGGAGGTCAGTGTATTTGTCGGAAATCTCAGGGAGGTGAGTGAAATTTACCCCCAAAATTTTTTACCAAAGCAGCCGTGCTTTTACTTTTTGTACTGTATGCAATCCTTCAAAAAAACAAAAAAGTACTCTATGTAACCAATGTACATATTGCTGCATTTATTTATTTTTTTTTGAAAGGCAGAAGTGCTGAAGTTTGATTTATGTGAAATTAAAGTAGAGAAATGTCAGCTATTAAACCATTTTTTTTATCTGGAGCTTTTTTTTTTTTTTTGCTAAAAGTTAGGATGGATTTTATTGATACCACATAAACAGCATAAAACTAATTACATCAGGTGGGCTGTTATTCTCCTAGAATTCTTCGCCACATCGGGCATCAGGCGCCAAGCTCTTATACCTCACTGCATTCTTCGCCACATTGGGTGCCATAGAATTGCCACTCCTCCTTATGAAACTCACTTTCACATCCAGAAAAACCTGCATCAAACGTTTCACATTCGCTATCAGAACCCCAACCGAAGAGAAAGAGTCCTCAAGCCCTCGAATCATACTAATCACCTGGAGAGAGTCACACTCGATGTGAATCTGTTCCAATCCAATTTCCTTCACGAATACCAAGCATTCCCTAGCCGCTAAAGCCTCCAGAATCAAAGGGCTCGACGTATGACCAAGATGAATTGCTCTTGCCGCTCTAAACCTCCATTAGAGTCCCTAGCTATAATCCCAAACCACTCGTGCGATTATGGTTGTCCAAACCGCCATCAAAATTCAGTTTCACCCACCCCTAGACTGGCCTGCCCTCCCCCCCCCCCCCCCCCCCCCAAGCTATCTTGATTCGCAACATCGATCCTGTATCGTGGCCTATGAGCCATAACAAAATCACTATCTTCAAGAATAGTCGCTGTACAAGCCAGTTAATCCACCAGTTTTTCTAAACTCAAAAGTCTCTTTTTTAATTAACATAACTCAATTGCTAGCCTTTGGCTTCAAATTTGAGGATTCCAAAAGAATCAAATTTGAGGATGTCTAAGCTCTTTTGAAGGCTTAAAGCATATTCAATAGTGGGGGGAATTTTTCAAGATTCAAAGCCATTTTTTGGTTTGCTATGGTATTTTTTGGTCAAAATTTGACAAAAATGCTCTAATGATGCAAAAGTCATTATTTTAAAAGGTAGTCTTTGCAGTCGTTAGACCACACCTCCATATTAAGATTCAAATGTCAATTCATTCATCTAACAAGTCAAGTCAAATTTAATATTCTTGGTTGCAGATGCTTACAAATTAGATAGAGTCTTTGGATGACGTTTTTTTTTTCTTTCCATTTTCCATTGCTCATTTGTAATTACTAGCCTTTTGGCAATCTCCTTTTCACATTCTCACATTCTGATCGTTTGGCAAGCACCTCCAAAAAGTCTTTTTTGAAAAATATATTCTCAGATTTTGAGTTTAGGGAAGAGAAGTGTGAAGTAGGAGGAGAAGAGCTTTTTGACTTCTCATTTTGGTTAACAAAAAGACCTGTAGAACATATTCTACACATATCTCTTAAACACTAATAATGTTTTCAAAATACATTTTTGCACATATCACCCATACTTTACAAATTTAAAATATATTTTGGTCATAATCTAAAAAGCCAAAAATATAAAAAGCAAAATGCAAAAAGTAAAAAATTAAGCCTTCCAAATACCACGTACTTTAGGTGTTTGGTTACCACACACGTAAATGCATTCCCATAAATGCTATTACTGATTTGCATGATAGAGGCTAAAACCCAAAAGAAGTTGATTGGTAGTTTCATTTGCATGATGATGGAAGGAATGAAATCTTCAGTTTGTCACGGAGAAAAAGAAATCGAGCCACAGTTAAGGGTTTAGTGAGAATATCTGCAACTTGATGTTCTGAGGGAACATGTCGAACACCTAATTGTTTTAGAGCAATCTTCTCTCGCACGAAGTGAAAATCAACCTCTATATGTTTCGTTCATGCATGAAAAACTGGATTTGTGGCAAGAGAAATCGCAGAAACATTATCACACCATAACGTAGGTGGAGCAATCAAATGATGAACCCCCATATCCTTAAACAACTGCAGCAACCAAACAAGTTCAGCAGCAGCATTAGCAAGAGCTTTATACTCTCCTTCAGTAGAAGAACGAGCAATTGTGGCTTGTTTCTTGGCAGACCAGGAAAGTAAATTTGAACCAAGGAAAACACAAAATCCTCCTGTTGATCGTCTATCAGTTGCACTCCCTGCCCAATCAGCATCAGAAAATGCTGAGAGGGAAAGTGGACTCTTAGAAAATAGAAGACCATAAGTCAAAGTACCTTTCACATATCGGAGAATCCTCTTAACAGCAGTGAAATGACACTCCAAAGGTTTGTGCATATGCTGGCAAACTGTGTTAACAGCAAAAGATATCTCTGGCTTGGTAAGAGTGAGATATTGCAAGGAACCTACTAAAGATCTGTAGAATTCAGGGTTAGATAAAGGAGTTTGATTATCTGATGTGACAGGTTTCAAGGAGGAAGGGGAGGCACAAGGCCTGCAGTCGAGCATACCAGCTTTCTTAAGAAGGTCTAAGGCATACTTAGTCTGAGACAACATGAAACCTGTAGGAGTAGAGACCACCTCGATACCCAGAAAATAATGCAAGTTACCCAGGTCCTTAAGAGCAAAGGTAGAACTTAGTTGTGTAATCAAGGTAGCAATCAGATCTGAATTTGACCCAGTGATGAGTATATCATCCACATATACTAAAATATAAACGATATCACTATCTTTATGAAGCACAAAGAGTGAAGAGTCTGCCAAACTGTTCTTAAACCCAAGAGAAAGGAGAGACTGAGATAGCATTTCATACCATGCTCTAGGGGCCTGCTTTAAGCCATATAAGGCTTTGTGAAGATGGCATACATGTTGAGGAAACTGAGGATCCACATACCCCTGTGGCTGTCTGATAAAAACTTGCTCCTGTAAAGTACCATGCAAGAAAGCATTCGAGACATCAAGTTGTTTGATAGGCCAAGAAAACTGCAAAGCTAATGACAGAACCACCCTAACTGTGGGCTGTTTAATCACTGGACTGAAGGTCTCTGTATAGTCAACCCCCTCAGTCTGTTGAAAGCCTTGAGCCACCAACCTTGCTTTGTACCTGGAAACTGAACCATCTGGATGCCTTTTGATCTTAAAAATCCATTTATAACCAACTACAGGTGTATTGGAAGGCAAAGGGACAAGAGACCAAGTACCTTGAGTCATCAAGGCCTGGTACTCCTCTGCCATAGCCTGTCTCCATTCAGGAAAAGAACTGCTTCCTTAAAAGAAGAAGGTTCTGAAGTAGGGGGTTGATGAACAAGTAAGGTGAAAGGTTTTTTTGGAACAGTGATGCCATGTTTGGCTCTAGTTATCATAGGATGGAGTGATGTAGAAACAGATAGTGGAAGTGCAGAAGTAAGAACAGAAGATGAAGTCTGAATAGGTGGAGGGGCAGAAGAAATAACAGGAGATGAAGTCTGAATAGGAGAAACAGGAGATGAAATTTGATGGTCAGAAGGCTGCATAAGTGAAGAAACCTGAGATGAAGTAGACAAAGAAGAGGGAGGAATGACAAAATGTGGTGTAGCTGTAATGGAAGCACAAGGAGAGCAAGACTGAGAAGAAGAGATAAGAGTGGAATAAGGGAAATCATGTTCTAGAAACTTCACATGTCTAGAAATGTAGACTTTTTGAGTAATGGGATCAAGACACCTATACCCCTTGGTATTAGCACAATAACCCAAGAAAACACATGGTGTAGACCTAGGTTCTAACTTATTTGAAGTGTAAGGTCTAAGCCAAGGAAAACAGCAACAACCAAAAGGCTTAAGATGCAGATAATCTGGTGGAGAATTGTAAAGCTTATGATAAGGGACTTCAAAATGAAGATAAGAGTGAGGTAAGCGATTGATAAGAAATAGAGCAGTGGTAATGGCTTCAAGCCAAAATCTAATAGGTAGTGTAGCTTGCTGAAGTAGTGTAATAGCAGTTTCTATTAGGTGAGCATGTTTCCTTTCTACAAGACCATTCTGTTCAGGAGTATGAGGACAGGTTGTTTGATGAGCAATACCAAAATGAGAGAAAAAGAGTAACATGAGTTTATTCAAGAATTCACCACGATCGGATCTAAAAGTTTTGATATTACATTGAAACTGATTAGACACAAACACCTGAAAAGCTTGAACATGAGAAGCCACATCACTTTTGTATTTTAAAGGAAAGAGCCAACTGTATCTAGTAAAATCATCAATGAGCGGTAGATAGTATCGAAAACCAGAAAAAGAGACAATGGGAGAAGGTCCCCATACATCCATATGAACAAGTTCAAATGGTGCAGAAGTATGTGTTGTTGAAATAGGAAAAGGAATCTTATGGCTTTTCCCTTTATTACAGGCATAGCAATCAAACTGAGAAGTAGAAGAAACAGAAAGATCATACTGTTTAGCTAAATGATGGAGTAAAGTCTTATTTGGATGCCCCAATCTCCTATGCCATAGCTCTGAAGAGGCAGTAGTGTGAAGAAGAGCAGTGGCACCTGAAAAGCCTTTAGAAGAAAGAAGAAGGGGATAAAGCCCCTGAGTGCACGACCCCTGATGAACCACTTGGTTGGTCAGAGAGTCCTGAATTGTATAACCAGAAGAATCAAAGGTTATTTTACAGTTGTTGTCAAGGGCAAATTGATGGACTGATAGAAGATTGTGAGAGATTTTAGGAACATGCAAGATATTGTTAAACAAAAAGGAGTGATGAGGAAGAGAAAGCAGGCCTTTACCTGAGAGAGAAATAGGTATTGACTGTCCATTGCCAACTGTTACAGCTGTAGGAGCATTATTTATAGGCACTGAGATCTGATTCACATTGTTGGTAACATGAGCAAAAGCTCCTGTATCAAAAAACCATGGTACTATAGAGCCAGATGCAAGAGATGCAGTTGGTGGAGTAGATGCAGTGAATGGTGATGAAACAGGCACACCAGATGTGAATTGCTGACCCATGTAGAGAGATGATGGTTGCTGTGAAGGTGGCACAGAATACCCAAACTGACCCTGTTGTGGCATAGAATATCCCTGATAACCAATGTCAGATGTAACCATAAGAGCTTGAGCCTGTGATGGTCTCTGGGAGCTATAACCTTGACCAAAACCATGCCCTTGAGCCTGTGGTTGTTGAGCAAACTGAGGTGCACCATATGGAGCATATGCAGGAGGTCTATAACTGAGATTCTGTCTATAGTAACAGTTATATGCCTGATGATTATCACGTCCACAAATCTGGCATGCTCCAGCATTAAAAGAAAAACCCTATGGATAGTTTTGTTGATAGTTATATGCCTGATGATTCTGTCTATAGTCTTGCTGATAGTTGTTCCTTGGTTTAAAACGATTTCCATTGTTCCTGTTATTCCTATTACCCCCAAAATTATTTCCATTGTGACCATTATAAGAGGGCATCTGAGGTTGCCATGAAGCAAACTGACCCCCGGATTGACCTACTGGAGTATACTGCAACTGTTGACCCTGAGGTTGAGAAACATTAGCAGACATCTGTGGAGGTCCTGAATTGGTAGATGAAGATAAAGCAGTAGAACTAGGACCAGAACCACTGTGCTGAGTGAGCAAAATTGTGGTGGTATCCACAGAATCTGTATCAAGGTACAAATCCTCTGCAAAAAGCATGGTGGCTAAGCCATGAAAAGTGAGAGGAGCAGTTTCAAAACGTGTACGTATGGCCTGTTTGAATGAGCGATACTACTCATTTGGAAGTCCTTTAAGAGTATGGAAAACCAACTCCTCATCTTCCATATGAGAGCCAGTTGCTTCCAACTTCTGGAGTAACACCTTGATTGAGTCAATGTATTGTTCCATAGAAGTGGTTTTCTTCAAACTATATATTCTACATTTGAGATCATGTATGTGTGTTCTAGATAAACTGCTGAATTTTTCCTCTAAACGAGACCATACTTCACATGTGCGTTTTGACCCAACAATATGAGGCAACAGAGACGAACTAATAGTTGCAATTACACAGGACATAAGCACTCTATCAACAATCTCCCATTTCTTGTATTCAGGGTTAGGACCACGATTACCACTATTATCTGTGATCTCAACAGAAGGCACTGTGATCGTGCCATTAGCATACTCAAACAATGAGTTTGCAATTAATGCATTCTCAACTTGTGTTTTCCATGCAAAGTAGTTCGTAGAATCCAAATTTTCAGTAACAAAAAATTGGAAATTCGCAATAAGGAAAGAAAGAGCAGGAGGTAGGTACTCTGATGAAGTAGTTGACATTGATCAACTGAAGCGAAGAACACAGATCTGAAGATCGTCAAACCCTAACTTCAAGATCGTCAAACCCTAACTTCAGTAGACAAGAATCACTTGGAATAAAGATCTGAACTCCAAATCGTGATGTAATCAAGATTCAAAAACCCTAGACCCCTCCTACGAGAACCTCAAGACAGATGAATCTTCAGAACTTTGACAAATCAATCTATCTTGACCGAAACCCTAACAGCTTTCGCCTTGATAGGGCTCTGATACCATGACAAAATTTGAGAGAAGAAGAGAAAATGTAATTCTTTATTAACTGAAATGAATCGTATTACAGAAGAAAGAGAGAGCACTAGCTATATATACCCATGTGCCAGCTCAACAGAAATATAACTGCTTAACTACTGTAGTTAACGCTAACTACGATTACAGTAAACAACCTCAACTATGATTAACAGTTTAATCAGTTAACATGTCTAGCTCGGAATTGTAAAATGACTTTTGTGATAACGTTTATTTATTTATTTTTTATTCAGAGAGCAAAAGTGAGAAAGAGGGCCAGACCTCTTTTTTGCATTCTCATTTTTTACCTCATTTTGAGCGGAGTTGTGCTGAAATACCAAATTACCCTCTATAAATAAATTAAAAAAAAGCACGTTCAATTTAAGAACGTTCTTAGACACTTTGAATTACCTATATATATATAGGTTCCACTTCTCCTCCGGACTCCGGACTCCGGACTTCCGGACCTCCATGATCCGAGCATTTTTTTTGACGATCCGATCCGTCCAATGTGTTCAGAAGGTGTTTTCAAGGGTCCAAGTGGAAAATCTTCAAAAAAAAAATACCGGAAGGGCTTGATCCAAGCAATTTTCGCAAAACTGTAAAAATACAGTTTTTACGAAAAATTGCTTGGATCAAGCCCTTCCCGGTATTTGTTTTTGAAGATTTCTTGCGTGGACCCTTGAAAACACCTTCTGAACACATTGGACGGTTCGGATTTTCCAAAAATAATTTGCAAAACAAAAAAATCATTTTTTCTTATTTACGGGAGGGTTTGGACTAGAAGATTTCCGTATATATATATAGATATAGTGGGCGGTTCTGTTAACACAACGAATAACACAACATTTGACACAAATTCTTTTTTTTGAACCCCACGAGAATGATCGGAGCCGCTCAATTTATGTAAAATATGTTTTTAAGATTATCTGTAAAAAATTAACTCATTTGGATATCGGTAAGGGCTTGATCAGTTCATTTAGTTGATTCCTGTCAGATTTTACAAGATAAATTTGAATGAACCGATCAAGCATTTACCGATATCCAAATGAGTTGATTTTTTACAGGTAATCTTAAAAACATATTTTAAACAACTTGAACGGGTCCGATTATAAGCGTGAGGCTCCGATTATTATTATTATTATTTTTTCTTCCTAATCACCAAGAATATCAAAATAATTGGAGACTTTCAATTAAATTAAGTAAGAACAAATCAATATTTCACAAATATAACTTTAATAAAATTGCTAAAAACGTTATTCATACACATTATAATACCATAATAAAGAACCAACGACAACATAATAAAAAAACCCCATAATTCATTTTGATTATTTATCTCCCAAAATTTTCCTATTGCAAAAAGCATTCGGCACATTTCTTCTAAACACTCTACCATATTCAAAATACATTCTAACCATAATTCAAAAGGCCAAAAAAACAAAAAGTTGAAAATGAGTCTCCCAAATAAGCTTTTCACATCATCTGTCCCTCCCATTTAAGTTGCTTGGGCAGGAATCCAAGCGGCCCCGTTTGGACCGATCGGGCGATGCCACGAGGCGGCCAACGTCACGCCACGTCATGCGTTGATGGGATAAGCTTGTACAACCTGTTACCTCAACTGACAACCTTTGAAAAGACATGACATCATCTGTCCTTTCATATTCAAGCACACGGACTACGCGACACGTGGAGCAACATGATGTGACGTTCTGAGCTCACTCCCACTCGTTGGGGCTCGGATGAGGAGCTCTCGAATTTTGACTGAAATAGCTCAGAAAGGGCGCCAAGGAAGGCGGGAGGGCACCCGGCCACTTGGCATGGTCAACTCCCCCAACATCCGAACGGTGGTTGAAAAAGTTGAGGGGCTATTGTAGTGTCGGGGTCGACGATGATCCATTGGGCTCAACCCTGGCCTTTGGGCTTGTGAAGGGCCACTGGAGGGTCACCTTGTAAGTACAACAAAAGCGAATGAGGATCCAACCTATTCATCCACGCTGAGCGTGATATACCCTTGGCATGAGATGACTCGGCGCCAGTCTCGACGAATCAAAATGAAGATCTATCTTTATCGCCAAGCGAGGGGTAAGGGCATGAATCTCTTCGGATGGATCCACTAGGTAGGCCCATTGGGGATGTCCCATTCGGATCTGTGGATTCGGGGAATGTTACGTTCGGCTGTAGCCGTAGGCCTCTTTACGAGACTGGACCTTACCTAATCGATGGATCGGATGGTCCGATTTCGTGCTCTCGACATGTCATCAAAGGCTCGGCACGAGGCGTGCCTGACATATCATTAATGGTGCTAGTCAACGAGCCAGCATGTTTTGCATGTAGGGCCACGTGATTGACCGAGGAGTTGTCCCAAACCAGTTGACCTACCAGGTGTACCAGGCATGACGCTAGTTGAATCATTGTGTTTGCCCAAGACATTCTAATCAGACCACATGGAGTGTCAGGTACAAATAGCGCACGTGAGGCGAACGAGGGGCGCAGTAGGCATGCCATCCCTCGCTTATAAAAGAAGCACTTACCTACCACAATCTGAATCTCTCTCCAAGCATTCAATACCCATGTAAACTCCTTCCATCACTCCCCCCCCCCCCCCCCCACAAAAAAAAAAAAAACTCTCCAGTTTACTTCATCTTCTCCAGTAACTTATTTGACAGTCGTAGTGCATTCCCAGACCACCACCGTCCGGGCTTGGCATTGACACGGGTTTTTAAGTGTGCAGGTCACCTTCTTAGGCCAGCACTTCGGGTTACAATGAGGTTTAACCATCCTACCACCTCTTCGTACCAAACCAGAAGGACCAATGGGTAACTCTAGTGAAGCGCCTCCCACAGTTATATAGCCTCAGCTCTAATCGCCAGCTTGATACCAAAGTTTTTCCCATTTAGCCATTTGATTTGTATTCTGTCGGTTTAGCAATTACTGGGTTTCAAGAATATAAAATTATCTAGCGTGGTGACAACATGAAATGGGTTTTAGTCCTTTTGTTTCATAATTTTTAGTAGTTTCAAAGATCATAAAATTTGAAGTGCGGTGTCAACATTGAATTTTAATAGGGTCGTTTACAAATTAAAAGAAAATTTAATTTATTAATAGTAAAATATATTTTCTCCGCAGGGTCGCCCGACATTACTTATTTGTATATGGCGTCACCACTGGACTTGAAAGTGTGCTCATGATTGTCAGAGAGACGGAGAGAGAGATCATTTAGGGGTTTGTTTACCGCTTCATAGCCATTTTATCAAAACAAAGTTATTTTGTAACCGAAATTTCATTGAGAATTACAAGACTTTACCCATTAACAATGTTCAAACAATGAATTATGCACATTGGTAAAATAACCTTATACTAATTGAATTAGGCACCCTCCCTGTGGACTTCTCACCCTTTTTTTTTTTTTTTTTTTTGAAACTTAAAAAAAATGGACAGAGGTTCGTCGTCCTGTCTTCTGTCCTTATCTCTTCATTTCTACTCTCTCTTAGTTGACTCATCATCTGTTTCTAGACATATGGGGAATAATTTAAAATAAATATTAGTACTATATTTATTTACTACCTAATAATTATGCTTGAAGCGCTAATTGAAAAAAAGAATGACAAGCTTATTAGTTGTCAAGTTGACTCTACAAGAGTTGATGACAAGGCTATTAAAGTAACTAGAAAATAAATTAAATTGGCAAATAAGTAGATAATATAACTTAACAAAACAAATAAACCTATAAAATAAATCAATCGCTCACATGGCTTCGGAGGGAGGAAAATCGATAGTTATCTAACCAAATAACATTTACGGTTACTTGATTGGAAATAAGGGTTCGAATCATACAACTCATCGTCACATGGTGAAACTATGTGCGATGATCCTAATTAATTTGTGTTTGTTTTTCAGACATCCAATAAGTGTTAGTTATTAGTTGTAGTTCGTGAGAATCTTATGCATAGAGACATATAGTAATATGGTCCCTACTAATGATCTACCACTCCACTTGCCTAATTTGTCTCTGTCATGTACAGAAATATTGATTCTTTTCTCTAATTCATCTTTTTTTTTTCATTCATCATTACTAATCTATTACATGGAGAGGTGAGAATGAGACTCAATCTCGGAATTCAGTATAGGGCATCCAAAAACTCTACCGCATGAACTAGCCACCACTTGCTCTATTTCGTCCATTTTGTCGGAGAAATAACATTGGATACTTGCTAAGCTGAAAAGGAGTATGGGTTTGTTTTTCAAAATAGAAATATATATTAAAAAAAATTGTTGCTTAAAAATTAGTATTTCTTGCTAAGTACTTGTCCAGAGTAATTTAAGATGTTTTTTTTAGTTACAATAAAAAAGACAGAAGTTTCTCATGCCAGCCAAACACGCCTTAGATGCGTGAGGAAATTGACATTTAAGTAAAATCCCGTAAAATAAAAAAAATGATTCCTTTTTTCTGTTGCATAAGAATAAAAATTTGACTAATATATCGCTTTCGCAAATCTCTGTGATAACGACATCGCTGATCTCATTCCCATTAATAATTTACTTAAAAAACCCAAGCCTCTTGGACTACTATACTGCCATTATTTAATTGCTCAATTTTCACATTCATTTTTTTTATTCCCACATCCATTGAACTCATGCTTGTCATTGTTTTTTTTTTTTTTTTTAATAATAATATGAAAGACTCTTGTTTTTTACTAAGGATTTGCCCAGTAGGACTAGCCTGACCCCAAATTTTCCAGGCTCTTTGTGTGTATTTGGGCTCTGATTGGCCGAATTTCTATAATCATATAACTATAGTTCTTAAAATAATCTTAAAACCCAAAATAAAGAGCGGGAGCCTCTTTTTTGAATTCTACATTGGGAATTTTGGGGCTGTGGTTATTTGGGAACCTCGGTTGATATTTTTTTGGAAATGCACTCTCGTAACCATAAAATAGTAGTAGACAATTTGAGAATCAGAGCCCATTTGGGAGCTAACTTATAGATTATCCATTTTGCATTTTTGATATTTGGAAGCAAAATTATAAAATGATTGTCGCAAAATGCATTCTCAAAACAAAACTTTAGAGGCACAATTTGAGAATTAGCCCTCTAGAAGCTTTTGCATTCTCAATTTGGATTATGAGTTTCTCCTATGTCCAATATGACCGAAATACCCTTGCATTTTTATGATAATTCCAGATATTCCCTTATAGTATATGAAGCCCTAGCCGTTATTATGTAGGGATTCAATATTTGCACATGGTCTACTTAGGTTCATGGATGAATTAGGCAAGGACTTTAATATTTAAATTAAAGTATCGTTTGGTTATTCCTCCTCATAAATACTTGATTGTCCTAGAGTACCCTAAAATTAGTGTATGTGCCAAAGGATATGCCCCGTGTTGAGGGTTTCACGAAATCGACATGAAACTTTGTTTTCTGTTTTTCTAATTGCAGTCCAGACGTGAATTTCCAGTCCAGACGGATGGGGAAGATTGCTTCCCTCCAGATTTTGAAACTTGTTAAACATTTTGCCTCTGGACTTGCTAGTTTTGACATTGTTAAATGTCGTTTAAACATTATGCATTCCGTTGCAATCCTATCATTTTGTAACCTATTTAAATATTTATTAATAAAAAGTGTGAAAAACTATTCTACTTCACAATTTATATTTTTATAGAGTATTGTGTTGCTTAGGGTAATGAATAAGGTAGAAAAGAAGAATAAAAGAAATGGCGTAATTGGTGAATTCTACATAGAGTAAGAACTTAGTCAATTAACTAGTAGCAACTTTACCCGAATTTTATAAAAAATAGTAGTATCAAAATATGAATATTTTATGATTAATGTACAAGTTCTTCGGAGTAATCGATCGTAATTGAGTCCAACGGAACAACGGGTGAGTATGTAATTAATGGCGGAAAATGTAACCAAGTTACCATTAGCATAATAAATAGAGGAACTACAGTAATTTATGATTATCAGATAATGCTTACGCGTATGCTAATATTTATTTCTGTTGTGCTAATAAACAAAAAAAGAAGAAGAAGAAGTCGATAGAGGCCTTGAGTGAGACGGACTCACTAGCCGGTCACGATGTTCAAATCCGCTAGAGTTGAGCCGTGATACTCTCCCGTCAGTATTCTCACTTCATACTTAACACTGTTAAAAGAATATACTGTACAAGGCTACGATCCAAGAGACAATTGGACAAAAGTGAATTTGAAAGTTTTTGCAGTAGATATTGGTAGCGTGAATATATGCATTGGTATAGTGGTAACATGGTTTAATAAACCATACAAGAGATTCAAACGTTTTAGTCGAACAATTAAAACACCGCTTCCCTACCACTCAGTCGTATACTGTATGTGGGGTTTTTTTTTTTTTTTTACTATATATAACTGGATATCTGAACTAATTTGTACACACCTCGACTAATTCCGAAGTCTTAAAGTTATTGATCGGGTAAACTTCAAGTGACCCCAAAGTTTGAAATGTTTGGCCTCCGTAGAAATGGAATATGTGACCTCATGAAAGAGCACTTGTTGCTTTCTCATAATCACTTAGCCACATCCCTTGAAGTTTATTGCTTATGTGGGTCTGGGATGTTTAATATACGAATAATTTCTTTGCACTCTGTATTTTCATCAATGCACTTTGGCGATGTCACATACAAAGTTGTGGAGTCGGGCCACCCCATGAAAATAAATTAAAAAATTAAATTATTATTGTATTAATTTTTTTCTTAATTTACAAAGAAAAATGCTAACCTTACCACAAAGAGTGGAGGATAATAAGTAGAAAGTGCATAAATATCCGAGAAAATTGTATTATAACCGTGAAAGTATATTGATGTCTATGAAATGTGTGTTGATATCCAAACTAGTTTTTTGATAAACTGTATATCTACGGTTATTATGAAAAACTGTTCGAATGAAGCCCTTCTGGGTATTTGTTTTTGGCGATTCCTCGTGTTGGCCATCGAAAACACGTTTTACACACATTGAGCGGTTCAGATCGTTGAAATTTGGTCTGGAAAAGTCGAATTTCGATGATCCGAACCGTTAGATGTGTTTAAAACGTGTTTTTAAGGTCCAACGTGAGGATATGTCAAAAAAAAAAAAATTGCCTGTAAGGACTTGATCCGAGCTGTTTTCGATAAAATGTGTATATGTACATTTTTATCGAAAACTGCTTGAATCAAGCCTTTCTAGGTATTTTTTTTTTTGACGAATCCCCGCGTAGAACCTTAAAAACACATTTTAGACACATCTAACGATCCGGATCGTCGAAATTTGATCCCAAACAAAAAAATCCTCACCATAGCCTATATAGGGGAGCCCTCATAGGATATGCTTTGTGTGTGTGTGTGTTATCCTCCACCTATTGTGTGGAGGTTATCAAGGCCCATTTATAGTTAGATAACCCCATCAATATTTGATATTGACACCACACTAAATAATTTGTTAATCTTGGAAACCTACTAAAAATTCTGAAAAATACCAAACGAAAGGGCTAAAACCATTTGATGTTGTCACCCTACAAGATAATTTTCTAGAAATTGGTTTCGAGAGAATACCCAATAACTGTTAAACCGGTAGAATACACAATCAAAGGGCTAAAACACAATTATCTAAATTTTTTGAATACAACGATTATTTGTAATACCCATCTCACATCACTTATACATACATGAGACCCATCTTGTAACAACCCTGAATTTTGACTGAATTCAAGAGAAGAGAGAGAACTTCAAGTGAAAAAGAAAGAGAAAGAGAGAGAACTTGAGAGATAGAGGGCTATGGCGTTCTAGAGAGAAATGACGCTTCTAAATTTGAATCCACACTCATACACAAAACCAAATCCGAATTCAAGCCACAAAAGTCTCAAACATACTTACCAAAAAAAGAAAAGGTCTCAAACCTCTCACAATGTTCATAAATCTTTTCCCCAACCAAGCGAATTTCATCCAAAGAGCTCAATCCACCTCATCTTCTCCAAAACCCAATTTCTTCTCCAAATTTTCAAATTGAGGTAGATTACTCTAAACCCTTTAATTCCCACGTACAATGTACTCTATGTAGCCTAATTGTGGTTCAGGGGCCTAATGATTAGCCCCCATGCAAAGGAATTCATGAATCACATAAAAAAACCTGAGGGTCAAAATCCAGATACAACATGAAGCACAGAAAAAAACTCATGGGTCAAAACCCGAATACAACAATAAGCGCAAATGGGCCAAGCCCAAAAAAGAAACAAACCCTAAAACACCAAGCAGCAACCGCCACACCCCGGAAAACACCACCACAAACGCAGCCAACTCCACCTCCCCGGAAAACTCCTTGTAGACACCCTGATTTTGACCCGGGATACTTGCCAAGCACTTCCGATGATGAGAAAAACCACCCGTAAGTGCCTTGGGGCTGAGAAGAAGGCTTGAACTTGTCCCGAACCACCACAAACCACCCCAAACCATCCCTAAATAACCTAAACCAACCCAAATGACCTAAATACCCTTCAAAATACCAAAACAAAGCAGAACTAGCCCCAGTGCTCAAAGGGGTTTGAGCGCTCAAACCCCCCCTGTTTGAGCGCTCAAGCTATGTCCAGTCTGTCGGTGGCAGAGCATCTAATGATGAGATTCCAACTGAATGGCTGCCACCCAGCCGTTTTTCTGTTGCTCGCATGCAACTGATAGACCTCAGGGTAGGCCTATATTTCTCCAATAGACCCCCCACTTCAAATAAACTCATTTCACCCCCCATTTCATTCTATAAAAAACCCCCCCTCTACTTCATTTGCAGAAGTTACACACTCTCATCAGCCCCTTAAGCTATCACTCACTCTCTCTAAAATCATATTTCCAGTAGCTAACAAATCTATTTCACTCATCACTGCAAGCTTGATCCTTTCCATCTACAAAACCCACTTGATCATCCACACCTTTCACAAAAACACATCTTCATCTACTCAAAATCAACCCAAGCCAACCCACATCCATCACAATCTGTCCAAAACAATCCACATTGTTTATGCAAACGTAGCCACTACTCAATCACCCATCAAACTTCCAAGTTCAAGCCTTAATCAAAGCCAAAAAGGTAGAAACCTATGTGAAAGTTACGGGTTGGTATTCCTGAGGGAGACCAGTGGGTTCATGGAGGTCCTCTATACCTCTAATGGACCCACAAGGTCATAAATATGCAAGAAAACAGTTTTTGAAAACCCCAGCTTCAAACAGCTTGAGCGCTCAAGGTGATGATCTTGAGCGCTCAAACTGTTTGAGCACTCCTCTTGCTTTTGTGGTCTCTGATCATCTCTTATGTTAGAGCTGTCACTATTTTGTCTATTTGTGGTCCATCTTTTCCTAAATCAACTTATTTTACCTCTGATCATTGATCAATGGACCCAAAAAGTCATAAAAGTGATGTCTTAAGTATCATCAAGCCACAGATGATCTTATTTCATGAAGCAAACATTGTGTCTCACTCTTTTAAATCATGATCAGAAAGTTTCAAGTTCATACAAAGATCAAAGGATGATCAGAAATCACAGAAGCTCACGGCCCTTGAATGGGGCTTGAGCGCTCAATGCTGACACTATGAGCGCTCAAACCTTGTTTGATTTTGGCATCTCAATCATTTCAATCTTGTGTTCTGTTTTCAGCTTATGAAGTGTACGTGTGTGTGTGTTGATGTTTGGCTATGCCAACCTAATCTCGAAGTGTGTGTGTGTTGATGTTTGGCTAGGCCAACCTGATCTCTTCCTCCCTCACTCTAATCATGCTTATGTTTGGTTTGATGCTTACTCCTCACCCATGTGGACACCTCAAGTTTATTTTATCCACGTTAATGAAGCTTTAATACATCATGCATCATCATACATCATGTTGAGCTAGTTTGTGGTCCAGATGAGGGCAGAATGCTGCAAGAACACCCAAATCCAGGGGATGGTTTGAGCGCTCAACGCACCCCTTTGAGCGCTCAAACTGCCTTCTGGTCCCAATCAAAACTTTTCTCATCTCAGTCTGATCTTGGCATTGTGGGTGTTCTGTAAAGTTTTAAAGCTTTGAGCCTTCATTCTTCCTATACTGTTTGCCTCATTTTAGTCCATAAATTAGTTTTAAACTCATGGTTGTGTGATTATGACATTCTGTCCAGTGAGTTAATTGATGTTTGTGGATAAACAACGAAGATCAAATCCTGTTTTCATCAAATCAGAACCATCAGAAGCATCATAAGCATGAGTGGGTGAATGGGGATTGAGCGCTCAATCTCACACCTTGAGCGCTCAAGCTCCTACCAACGGATCAGATTGGTTTAGCCTGTTTTGTGCATTGTTCATGTTGTTTCCCAGTTTACAGTATCTGCTTAGTGTATACTGATGTCATTCTCTTGCTGTTTATCACCGCTTGTAGCTTATAATCATTCATCATCATCCTCACTCACGTAGTTCATAATGCACAAGCATACACCGTAATCTATTGTTGTATCCATCGTCGTTATTTGGCTCCCATCCCCCATTCCCCGTTCTTGTTCAAAGTTGAGTTATAAACATTTCTTGCGTAATCCCACAAAAGTCAAGTAGAGACCGGTTTTCGAACCGGGCGAGGGGGGTGCCATAAAACCCTTCTCCTCTCGTAACTGAGCTCCCGAACCTAAGATAGTATGGTGATGACGGGCCAGTAATCCTTATCCATTGAATGAGGCACGAGTCAATCGAGTTCAGTTCCTCGGGGACAATCCGCTAAAACCCGGGTGGCGACTCTGAATCGATACTTCGAGGATATCCCTCCGGAGGTGCGTCCACACTCCTCCACATCGCCGTTAAGCATACCAGATTGATCCCAAAAAAGAACCCGTTATGAGAAGCACCACCACCAACCGCTTGAACACCACAACGCCGTTAGGCATAACCGGAAAATACCCAGGAGTGAATCGGCGGGAGAACAAGAGCCGGCAGCAAGAGCGAAGAGAGGGAGAAGGTAGATCCGAATAGCCGGCGACGGCGAACCAAGTAACCCACACAACCGTGAAGCGGCTGAACGCCGTAACGCATGCCCGCCGGGAGAGAAGAAAAGCAACCTCACTCCAACCAAAGCACAACGACGAAATACACTCAAATCCGGCCGCCAAAACTGCCGAAACAAAACGCGACCATGTCGCCCATCTTCCATCAAAGCCAGGAACAAAAACGAGCCATCCACCATCAAACATCACCGCCGCCCAGCCACCGTCTTAGCGAAGACAACCCATGCCGCAACAGAAAACCACCACCGAACAGCCCCTTCACCAACCTGCAAAAACAAGAAAAAAAAGAAAGAAAAAGAGAAAAGGATGGAATGGGAGAAAGGGCAGTGAGAGAGAGAGAAATGAGAGGGGAAGAGAGAGAGAAGGAAGCCCGGGGGGAGGAGGCGCCCCCCCCCCCCCCCAGACGGCTAGAAACTAGATCTAGAAGATGAGAGGGTTTTTTAGAGAGAGAGAGAGAGTTGATTCAAACTCTCAAACTTACAATGTCTCTCTCTAACATTGTTAACAAAACTCTTACTTAGGCCCCATTCCACTAACTAAAAAAAGTAAAAAAACCAGCTTATTACGAAAACCGAGGCGGTCACTCTCTCACAATACATCACATAAAAAGCCGTGAAAAGCTAAAAACACACCCTTAGTGGAACACCCACTTAGACAAGATTATTTTAACGGCATAATATTTATTTATCTTAATGTATATAAATAGATACTCTATTACTATAAACTTAGAGCAAGTGCACAAGACAAGCTAAACCTCTATTTTTTACTATTTTACCTCACAAATCACAAAAATTGTGTTGCACCAGACAAGCCAAAAGAGAAGGTAAAATACCTTTGGCGGCTTGAGCTCGGTATCAATAGCCAGGCACTGTTGATGAGCAATTATATAATTAAATCATTCTTTACTCTCTCTCTCTCTCTCTCTCTCCCCTCTCCGTCATCTTCTATTCTCTCTATCTCCTCTCTGTCTCATTCTCTTCTCTCTCTTATTTTCTCACTCATTATTAATTTGCATTATTTTATTGGGATATCTTTACATTTAGAGAGGATTGGTGTAGTAGGAAGGCCAAGTGGGGATAGGAAAAATACAAATTTGCACTGTTGAGGAGCATTTATAGCTATCTATTGGTGCACTTACTCTTACATGTACTTAATTAAATTACCATTTTACCCGAGGTATTTAAAGTACACTATGCTTGTAAAATGACCAAACTGCCCTTGTGTTTAACTAAATTACACGGATATCTCTAAACTTGGCCATGTTACCAAATCACCTCTACGCTTAACCTTCTCACCAAGCTACCCTTATGATTGACTTATTTACCATTTTACCCTTATATGATAATATTTTACCAAATTAGCCTTGTATGAAGTCATTTTACTTAAACACCCCTACACTTAGTCATTTTACTAAAACACCCCTAGACTTAGTCATTCTACCAAATATCTATATAATAGGTCACATTACATAAATACCCTTTAAACATAACATTTTACCAAAATACCCTTAACCTTGATCAAATTACCAAATTGCCATCCACTTAGGTATTTACCAAAATATTATTATCTTACTCAAATTACCAAATTATTTTAGACTTGACTAAATTACTACTCTGCCACCATACAAGACAAAATTACATAATTACTCTGATTCTTAATAAATTACAATTCAACCTTTATGTTTTACTAAATCACACTTTTGAGCCTTATTTCAATAAAATGTTAATTTACTTACAATCCAATACATTACTAATTCATCCTCGAAGATTTATAATTTGTAAAACAAACTTATGTTAGTTGATATGAACCTATGAGTTATAAGGACCGATTTGAATAAATTACGGAAATTTTGTGTACACTTGAAATTATCGCTATCGCTTTGCTCTGTTATTTTGTGTTCAAATTGTCATGAAAATGTTGGATTGCTAGAATGGACATTAGGATCACTGGGGATTGTGTATGATAGTTCAAAGATCACTTAGACGTTTCTAAGTCAATGGAAATTGGAAAAGTCAGATGATGTTCTCTTATGGATCATTGGATGCCATCAGCCAATAAGATCTCGGTGTTGTGGTGATCAATCGAACCAGGTTATGGTTAGAAAGATTGTTGAGATATTTGAAACCGTAGATATGGTGTTGCGTGATTACTCTCTATTCTCAACATATTTACACCCCAAAGTTACAATCAGGTCTTGGTGGCTATCCCAAGGTTACAGTTAGTTCCTCTTGTACCCAGAGGTTAAGGTCAGTTCCTTGGGGATCTCATTATTCTTGTGAGGCAGTTGATGAATCCGATTAAGTAAATAATTTAGGTATGACTCTCAATCAAGGCAAGTAAGGGGAGGAGCAGAATCACGAGTGGTGATCATAGTCTGAAAGTTAACTTGGGAGGATGTTCTCTACGGTTGAGAACCTATAATTCACATAAATTAAAAGCTAGATAATGAATTTGTTTGCTTGCTCCTTAATTCTTCGCTTCGTGATTATTCAACTACTATACTTGTAATGTAAGAGATTAACGAGTAGGAGTTTATTTGTTGAGCGTTATTCGCTCGTAGTATTCGTATACCCTAGTTTTTCATGTCGGAACAAAAGGACAAGATTAAGCTGATAGTGAATCTTTTCGAGGACAACGTTTTCAAACTTTGTACCTCTTGTAGTTATAGCTTTGTTCCTTTGGCATATTTATTTATAATATTGTTTAAAAATTTAATCTATTTTCAAGTTGGTAAACTCTAATTTTGCTTACGCTGTTATTTAAGAAGTTAACTCTTTATTTAATGAAATCACTTTGAAAAATGATTTAAATAATGCGTTTGAAAATTGGGGCATTACACACCTCATGTGAGAGGGTGCTGTACATAACCATTGTATAAAAAAAAAAAGCTTAATCTTCACCCTTCATTATCTCTTCGTCCATTCGTTGGGTAGTCCATTGGAATGCTCGTCATTTTCTCTCGCCTCTCTTGTGCAGATTTAACATCAAACACTAAGCCACCGATACGAATTTTAGTGTTTGCTCCTCTAATTTACTTTGTTGTTTATGAATGCCCCTATGGTCTCAAACTTTTGGAGTCACCACTGAATGCACTACAAATTAAGAAGAAAAAAATAAAATTTTAAAATACATTAAAAATTGGATAGTGAAAATCTTTTCTTTTTTCCCCCCTAATAATCAAGGGCCGTAGGCGGCGAATTTGTTAGTGGATGCGCTGGAACTCGCATGCATAAGCAGCATAACTCTTTTGTCGGATCATTTTTAATCTCCTTCTGTGTTACTTGGTGAATTCCTAATGAGGAAAACTTATTTACGGAGGCTCCTAAAAGGAGCTGTTTACGGAACCCCAAAAGGGGCCTCACTCACATTTCATCACAATAATCTGAACCGGTCACCTTGTAAGGGGTTTGCAAAGTAGTGTGTGTATATGCAAAAAATTAACATGACCCAATATCGATAGGTATGTCAAAAATTAAATTATGGTGCAAAAATAACGGCCTGGATCATTTCAGAATTTCAGCTTGGATCATTTCAGAATTTACCTTTGTTTTTACACCAAAATTTGATTTTTGGCATACCTATCGATGCAGGGTCAAGCTGATTTTTTGCATATACGCTCTACCCGCTTTGCAAAATAACAGGTTTAAACAACTCATTTTTAGGAGCCTCCGTAGATAAGGTTTTCTCATTCCTAATTGGTGCAAGTATAACAATAACGTGGAAAACTATGAGTCAAATTTGGTGAAATCCTATGGTCACATCAAATCATAGGCTCCTGGCCTATTCTTTGTTTATGACAACCTTGTGAACGAAAATAAACCATCCAGTTTTTAATATATAGTATAATTTTTCCCTCATAAACCATGCAGTTTCTGTTTCTCCAAAGAAGATTCTGTTATATCGGTTGATGGAATAAGGGAAAGATTTGCATGGGGACCACTCTATTAATTTGTTTCTATTCTTTTGGAAAATAACAATAGGTAGGTAGGTGAGGGGAGAATTGGCTTTGTCCACTCCTCCATGTGCATATCATTTGGGAAAACACTTATCTCCTATCTATCTAATATCTATCCATCTAAAAAATACTATCTGCTGCCACTCAAAGTGTGTATTGTAAATGTGGTTGGTCGGCCATGTGTTTGCTAGTAGCCAAAACTATCCATCACTTTTTTCTTGTTACTAAAACTATCCATCAATACTTTAGTCTCCAAATATTAGTCTATTAGGTCCAATGAACATACCACCTTCTTTTCCATTTCTCTTTTCGATTCGACGGTCGGAGTGTACGAGTTAGTTTTTTTCGCAAAGCAAAAAAAGATTTTATTAACCAAATATCGAAAGATACAAGACTAAATGGGGCAAGAGAAAGAGAAGGAGCCTCTCGAGACCCAAAAGATTGGAAGGCCAGCAAGAAGACAACCCAACAAACAAAGGACCTAACCCGAAAAACAAAAAACCTTACAATCCAGGAACAAACAGGAGCAAGACTAGAAACACCAGAGACAACCTCCTAAACAAACCAAGCCAAGAAAAGAACTAGTGATTGTTAACAGCCCTTGCCTTATTAAGGGCTTCCATCTCAGCAATTTTGCTTATGACCTCATTTTCATCACCATCATAGTTAATTTCAAAGAGCTTGTCTATTGCCCAAATGGCTTGAGCTTCCATCTAAAAGAATTTTGTTCCTGTTTTTTATATCCCCTGATGAAATCGCACTTTAATTATTCTCGTCCTCAGTTTGATCAAAGTCCAAAGACAAGTCATTCATCCCGAGACTTTTTAACTTTTGTATGACCTGACCTTAAAAATCGAGCTTTGATAAATTATATTGGAAGCAAACCTCCTCACCAGCCAAACTAAACATTCAGCTGAGCATACCATCCTGACATCCCCATTGTTGGAACTTTTTAATAAAAATAAAAATGTTATTACTTAATATTATTGATTGACCGTTACAAAACTTATTGTATATAAATATCTTTTATGTTACAAAAGTTAATAGTGGATTTATTATTTGTTATTACTACCATTAAGGAGAATATTATATATTTACCTCTATATATTTGGGATTTAAAAAAAGGTGGAAGTGGTGGAAAAAGAGAGAGAGTGTAGAAAGCATATGGAGAGTACACACAAATATTGAAATAGAGTGTTAGAATATTCTTATACTATTTTCTATAGAGTTGGGCAACTCGGTTCGTGACTCGTTCAACCCTCCCGGTGGTCGTGACCATCGGATGAGGAATGCTTGTGAGCTCTTGGGTTTAATCTTGGGGCTAGTACACTCTGGTGGAACCTTCACGAGGAGAGGAATATTAGCCTTAAGACAGTGACTACACGACTCTCATTCTCACAGGCAATATCTTTTCCTACTTTTACTATTTTCTCTATTTTTCTCATACTCGTTGTTTTCTATGTTAATACGTTTTAGCCTTAAAATGTTAGAATATTTAATCAACAATATCAGATAGGCATCCCTTGACAAATTGGACAAAGGTAGATGTGTTTTTTTGCTTTTTCTTATCAACTCAAAATCAAGTATCATTGTCCTTAGCTTTAATCTGTTAATTGCATCTCAGAATAGTTTGTTGAGTTCACAAGAGGGTCAAATGAAGAAAAGAGAATGTTCACCTTAGTACTATTTCCTTTGATTGCTTTATGTTGTCACTCCTTTATAATCTCTTTTGATATAACCCCAATAATTATAAGGAGAATAAACGGTAAAGATATGGGAACAGATGGGATGGTACCGATGGGGTACCGACGGCGTCGCCGACGCCGGTGTGGGTCCCAAACGGCCGATCCGAGCCGTTCATCGTTCTCAAAATCAAATTCCGAGTGGGCCCACGCGAATTTTTGAATGAAATGGGGTGATTTTGGATCGAGCTCTTAAAGCCGTCCGATTGCCTCGATTCCCGCGTGGGCCCACTCGGAATTTGATTTTGAGAACGATGAACGGCTCGGATCGGCCGTTTGGGACCCACACCGGCGTCGGCGACGCCGTCGGTACCTCATCGGTACAATTCGGTCGGTCCCTATAGAAGGGTTCGAGAATAAACGGCAGCCTTGTATCTCACTCTTAGAAAACTTGACTCAGTGCCACTTGTATGGAGAGAATTATTTTAGGTGGTTTTTCTATACAGAAGTAGTCAGGGTCCAGTGAAAAGCTAGAACTGTTTTCATAATCATGATTTGAGCGTATACGTAAGTCAAGTTTCATTTCGTGAGAAAATGGAGAGTATGGATTTTGCTTTTCGATGGGATCAGTTTTATATAACATATATCTCATCTTAAATTGGAAAAGTTCTGTAATTAGATTAGACAAGCTTTTGTAAAACATAGTTCTTTTTCAGAATACCCAACTATATTAAAACTAGTAAACACTATGTTTTTTGGAAGAGAATTTGATTGTGAAAAGTTGAGATGGTGCTGAAAATTTTGCCCAGTAAGAGTGGAAGGATTTGAGAAGTGTTTTCTCTGTAATTAAAATTGAGAACACAAGGCTTGTATATATAGAATTTTCGGTCAAACATTCCAACGGCTAAAAAATGAATGTAATTATTAGGAATTAACCAAAATAAAAACTGACCAAACGGCTAGTAAGTTTTTTCGAAAGATCGGTTACGGAATTAAAATGGAGGTTACACAATCTTTTATAATCAATTCTATATTCAATCATTTTCTTAATTGAAAAATAGGACAATTTTAAGACTTAATAAATTCATATAGTAAGTTTCCCTCTGTAGTTAGGAGAAAAGAAATGGCATTGTTTGGTTGAGAATTTTGAGAAGAATATTTTGAGAAATATTTTTGAGATAGTGTTTGGATGGGTTTTTGGAAAAAGTAATAATTAGAGAGAGGTGTAATAATTAGAGAGAGATAGAGAGAGAAATGAAAATAATGATTGGAGAGAGGGGTATGAGTAGAGAGAGAAATGTGATTAATGATTGGAAATATGAGAGATGGGGAAAGAATCTTTTTGGAAATTTTCGCGTTAAGCTATCATTGCTATGTGCTCATGTGCATACTAGAGTTTCATCCATGTTCGCGCGTGTAAGTGTTGTATGTACACTTACGCCCTGTTTGTTAGAGGTAGATAGAAGGGGGATATAGAAAGGGGCCGGATATAGAAATCCGGGTGTTTTATATCCGGTGTTTGTTTAGTTTTTTGTTACCCGGATATAATATCCTGGGATTTGTATATCCCTTTGGGGAGGGATAAAATATAGGCACCCCTCCCCCCGGTTTTGTTATATCCGGCCTCCTGTGGACGGCCCACCGAGATTGTTCGAAAAGATTGTGATTGTTAGAGTCGCCACCCGGATTTGAGGTCCGAACCCGAGAAACCGATCAAAAATAAACATGACTTGTTTGCCCATTTGAAAAAGATTTCACTGATCATGGCGGAACCAAAGATTTCTCGGATTCGAGGGTTTGGTTACGAGAGGGGAAGGGTTTTACGGCACCCCTCTCGCCCGGTCCGTGAACCGGTCTCTACTCAACATTTTGTGAAATTTTGGAAATGTTTAAAATTTGATTTTAAACACGAAATGGGGGATACGGGAATGGCAAACACGTAAACGAATATTAAAACACAAACTAAGTGATGGTGGATGCTTGTGTGAAGTGTACAATGCGATTACAGAATGATATAAACAAGGAAAATGACAATGAAGGAGAAAAATAGAACTTAAAACACCATTTTGAACAAAATTATTTATCTTTCCGACACTATTTGCATTTTTTGGAGGGTTTTGATATAGAAATGAGAAAAACACAAAACTACAAAGTTGTAGCCCTTCAAATTATCTACGTTTTGATATATAATACGTTGAAAACGGAGTTCGGAGTAAAAAGTTATGGCTGAAACACTGTGACTGCCTATCTGTTGGGGTTTGAGCGCTCGAGGTGAAGGCCTTGAGCGCTCAAGCCCTTCCCAGTTCGCCAAATTCTGCTATTTTATGATACTTTTCAGAACTTGTAGGCTCATTTCAAGTACGAGGAACTTGAATGAGCCCACTGGTCTCCCTCAGCAAGACCAAAATAGTGATTTTCACATGATTTTCTACCTTTTCGGCTATGATCAAGGCTTGAACTTGTGGTTTGATGAATGGATGGGTAGTGGCTGTGTTTATGGGCTATAGATGAAGTATTTTGGTCAGAGGAGTGTAAGTGTAGGGTTGATTGAGTGATTGATTGAGTGGATGATGGAGGATTTGAGCTTAAAATGGTGATTTTGGCTTGGATGAGGTGGGTTTTGATGGAAGAGCTAGGTTTGGACGAAATTGATGGAATGTATGGGCTGTAAATGGCTTGTTAGAGTGAGAGAGGGGCTGTTGAAGTTGGTTTCTCAAAGACCCATGTGTTGTAGGCCTTAAAGATGAGATTTTTGGGTGTTTTGGAGGTTGAAGATGATGGAGGGTGGTGGCTATGGAGGAGAGAAAGGCTAAAACGTGATTGAAGTGATGAGAGAGAGTGGAGAGGGCTGATGAAGGGTGTGAGAGTGTAAGAGATCAGCCAAAGGGGGTTTATATAGAGAGAGAAATGGGAGGGAAATGGGTTTAATTTTTGAATTGGGTTTGGGGGGTGATTGAGGAGATGTTCAAGGGTCTAGGAAGTGTATTTAGGCAGTAGAAAACATAGGTAGACGCTCCTCTTGCAGTAGAATATCATGATTAGATGCTCTGCAGAAAACTGATCTGGCTCGGAGTTGAGCGCTCAAAGCCATGGGCTTGAGCGCTCAAGGCTGTTGCTCAAAAGGTAAAACTTTGCGGGGCCGCCCCGGGTGCTACTGAACTCCGTTTCATGCGTGGTTTGAAGCGTTGGAAAGCTTGTCGAGTGTACTTTCTAACCCAAGTAGTTTGAACCCAAGATAATTTGTAAATTCAAGTATGTGACCATTTTACCCTCAGAAGGTCGGGAAAATAAGTCATTTTGGTAAAACGGACACACCTCCCTCATTTCAAAATGGATTGAGACGTATTATATATCAATAAAGAGGGTTTTGAATGTACTAGAAGATGGTGTAGGCTTGGGTTTGTTTTGAAATGGTTTGAAGGGTATTTTGGTCATTTTGCTTGGTTTAAGGTTGTTCTAGGAGGGTTTAGAATGGTTTAGGGTGGTTCGGTGAGTTCAAGCCTTGTTCTTAGCCTCGAGGTATGCATGATTGGTCTATTTCATCATCGGGAATGCTCGAGTGCATCCTGGGTTCAAAATCGGGGTGTCTACACCTCCCTTCCCACTTGCATGTGCAAGCTGTCACCCTTTGACAGCCCTGCCGAGAGAGAGAAAGAAAGAGAGGCAAGGTTGGCAGATAATGACCCCACCACTTTTCTTTGTTTTCTATTTTTTAATTGGGACACCACCTCTCATATCCCTCTTCTACAACAACAAAACAAACACAATAATTTTTAATCTCCCCTTCTAAAATAATACCCCTCCAACTATATCCACCCCTATATCCCCTTCTTATTATATCCCCCTTCTCCCCTCATATACATATCCCTTTAACAAACAGGGCGTTAAGGTTTTGTTTAAATCTAGTCATCATGAGATCTGATTAAAAAATAATAATAATAATAAAGAATAGCGGTTGGCTATAGAACACTTTCACTACTGGAAGATGAAAATATGGGATTCCATTAATTTGTATTTGCCGAAAGGTGAGTGCATGATTTGTTGAAAAAAAAAAGGAAAAAAATATAAACTTTAGTATCTATGCCAATCTGTTTCTAAGGGAAAACAAATTTTACTATCTCTAAAAATTTTGCATAGGGAAAAAAGAAAGGATTTATTTCGAAATAATGTATTGAACAATTTCCTACCCTATCAGTCTGAGTATTTAAATAAAATGAGTTGAAATTTAGTCTAATTATGTTTCGAGAAGAATTCTTAATGTCATACATGTGGTTAGCCGAATTGTTCAATTGGGATGTGAGCCTAATATTTCATGACTAATAAGTGTCCTTTTTGAGTTTTCCTAAGAATTCATGTCATTGGATATATAGGCCATGGAAAATTTTATTGGCTACTGTAAAGATTAATATTGTAGTTCGGATCTTGTCAATTTGAATATGCTCTCTTGCAAAGACATTTTACTTTATTCCGAATACTAATTGCCTAAACATAGGATTTAAAATACAAATATAATTAATGTTTATGGGATTGTTTATTTCTTTGCCCTTTGTTAGCAAATATCCGGTTACAAGGGTGTTCTCTATATAGATAATTGGGAGTTGTGTTTGGATACAACCTTTGATATTATTTCGATAATTGAGGTTTTGACTCCAGGAAATTGGCCAAGTTTGTAACTGCCAAATGTTCATTATGAATCACAGCGTGTAGTAGTAATATTGCTTGGTGGTTATATTTTTTATGAGTATTCTTTTGAGGGACATCAATGTGGGTTTTCCTGCAGTATATATGATGCCTAATCATAGTCTGAGTAATGAGAATTTCAACTATGGTAATAATCTGGAACGATTTGTGAGCATATGTTAAATTGCTTTTGTACTGAGGTGGTGAATTTTTTCTCTGTGTTACTATGAATTTTATTAGTTGATTGGAGTTTTGAAACTTGTGGGGGAAGGTCAAACTTAATTTTATTGTGTAAGTTTCAAAACTTGTAATGTGAATTCATTGAACATTAAAAATTTTTAATAAGCTGAAAATAATGTTTGGTTAGTACTAGTAATCAAGTTCTTATTTTGAGACTCAGAAAGTTAAGTGTATACATTTTATTTATAGAAAGAAAAATATCCTCTATATATAGTCACTATGCGAAAATGAAAGTATTAAACCATTATTATAGTACTGTGTGGGTATTTCTACATTTGCGAATTTTTACATGTTTTCTGAAATCGGGTCACAATGTTTTTTTAATTAGAGAAATAAGAATAATGTAAACTTATATTTGGAGACTAAATTATACAGTATACCAATGTTGTCATAGTGGGGTTTTGGATTATGACTTTGTTTTCTTGTTCTTAGCACCATGCACGAGACCTTAAATCACTTGAAAGAATTAGAGGGATTGTTTTTGGTGTTTATTTGAATTTGAACATCATGACTTTGTCTATTTCAACCCATGTAAAAATAAATGTTGACATCGAGTTTGATCTTTCTAGTTAATTGGTTAATCTAATGTCATTGTAGTTTTGGAAATAATTTGGCTATTATTATAAATGTCACATGTTGCTGGTATCTAAAACAGTGTTTGAGAGCTCTGTAGTTTGCTACAAGAAATGGCGAAGGTACCAATATGATGAGAAATCAATGGAAAATTCTTTATTCTTTGCACTACTTATCGATGTTGATGAGGTTTAACTATTACTTTACATTTAGTGGCATCTTTTAATCATCAATATTGGAGAATGACTTAATATAAGATAGTGTGATAATATGCCTAATACAATCACAAGCTGGTGTATGCTTAGGGTTCAGAATTACCAAAGCCCACAAATGTTACTTACTACTTTCTAATTGCTTGATATTATCCTTGTCGGTATATTTTTTCATGGACGACTGAAATGTGGGGGTATGTACAAGTTCTTACAAGTTAAGAACATAACAGATTAGTTTGATTTATAGTCTTCAGTACATTATAAGAAAAGTGGAGGTGTGATTTATTGTGGGAATATTGCTTGGATATTTCTAGAGAAGAGATGCAGTAAGATGTATTAGTACTTTATGTAGGAAATCTTTGCTTGAAAATTTCACATGGGAGAAGTTAATGTATATAACATGAAATCATCTAATGGTGTATTGGAGTTTGTTGATTTTGTTCTCACAGGACCGCACACAAGTGGATAAGTTGAAGAGCGGTCAAGCCTCTAGATTCGACGTCGAAAATATATGGGCCCTGGACTAGTGATGAGGCTAGATCCATATAAGAAATAAAATCATTGTCCCGGGACTAGCATTGAGGCTAGATCCATACTAAATTATTAATTGGGATTGGACTAGCGTTGAGGCTAAATCCAACTTCTGTCGTGGGGGATGGGCATAAGCCCACAGGGAGTCACCTAGGGAGGTAACCCGTCTTCTGTGATTGGAGATCCCATGAAGGAAGTTCAACGAGTAAAAACAATCTACACTGCGTGACTCGTTCCAGCACTCATTTAATGAAAGGAGATTGTCTCTTAGACTCTCCTGCTCATCCCTAAGGCAATTGTGCTGAAGAAGTGACTGGTTAAGAAAGTGTTATACCCTGAATGAATCCAAGGCAGACATTCTTTTGCAAGGTACATTCTGTCACTGTAGCCTTGGAGGATTCACCTAAGTGGGGGGTTGTCGTGAGGCCGCGACTATGAGGCTCGGGTTGACCTCTAGTAACCCTCATGAGAATCAAGATTGAGTGCATGGCCATTATAGCACTAACCCGCGAACTGATGTCCAATACTGGTATTGTGTGTGTGACATGTTGAACTTTGGCTCAAAGGATCTAGTTCAAGGTATAGGCCTTCTATGATCCTTCAAAGGGAATACTATTAACACTAAGTGTGGGTTCAAGTCCGGAAGACTCCCACACCGAATGCACAGTATATTGTTGCCCAAATTTTTCTTTATATATATATATACGGCAAACTTCTTATCCACACTCCCGGAAATAAGGGAAAAATGGGGGTTTTTTTGTGTTGCAAATTAATTTAGGAAAATCCGATCCGTCCAATGTGTTCAGAAGGTATTTTCAAGGGTCCACGCGGAAAATCTTCAAAAAAAAATACCGGGAAGGGCTTGATCCAAGCAGTTTTTCGCAAAAACTGTATTTATATATTTTTGCGAAAACTGCTTGGATCAACCCCTTCCCGGTATTTTTTTTTGAAGATTTTCCGAGAGGACCCTTGAAAACACCTTCTGAACACATTGGACGGATCAGATCGTCAAAAAAAAATTTGGATCAAAAGTCCGGAAATCAAAAGTCCGGATAAGAAGTGGAACCTATATATATATATAGTATTTTAAAATCATGCTTCTTTAAAGTCAAATAATATTTGTTTTATTTTTATTAAAAGTGGGGGATTATTGGAATTTTTTAATAAAAATAAAAATATTATTACTTAATATTATTGATTGACCGTTACAAAACTTATTGTATATAAATATCTTTTATGTTACAAAAGTTAATAGTGGATTTATTATTTGTTATTACTACCATTAAGGAGAATATTATATATTTACCTCTATATATTTGAGATTTAAAAAAAGGTGGAAGTGGTGGGAAAAAAGAGAAAGTGTAGAAAGCATATGGAGAGTACACACAAATATTGAAATAGAGTGTTAGAATATTCTTATACTATTTTCTATAGAGTTAGGCAACTCGGTTCGTGACTCGTTCAACCCTCCCGGTGGTCGTGACCATCGGATGAGGAATGCTTGTGAGCTCTTGGGGTTTAATCTTGGGGCTAGTACACTCTGGTGGAACCTTCACGAGGAGAGGAATATTAGCCTTAAGACAGTGACTACACGACTCTCATTCTCACAGGCAATATCTTTTCCTACTTTTACTATTTTCTCTATTTCTCTCATACTCGTTGTTTTCTATGTTAATACGTTTTAGTAATTTATAGATGTGATAACATGATATTGTTGATTACATATTCTTACACCCATATACGTACTCACATGGAAAACAGAAGTAGTATATGCTTTTGTATAGTGCCCCATCGGCTCAATCCAGATTGGGCCATTTGTATGTGTATATTATAGGAGTATAGTGTCTCGCAATCGTTGAAAAAAACCAGTAGTAATTGAAACGGTTAGTTCAATGATTATGCAGTATTTATTGAGTTCGAATTGACAGTATATACTACTTATGAACGTAAAATATAAACTAGCATCCTGCCAAAACACACATTATCTTCTTTTTCATGTACATCATACCTTAAAATAAAGAAAATTTAATAGTATTTTTCACCCCCAACTGAAGGTGACGCGAGTAACGATTTGAGGTAGCCTGATAGTAGGGTTGCAAACGAATTGAGCTGCTTGCGAGCAATTCGTGGTTCGGCTCGTTTAGTTATTGAGCAGAGTTTGAGCTCGAGTTTTAGGCTCATTTAGTGATTGAGCCGAGCAAGAGCTCGAGTTTTAGGCTCATTTAGTGATTGAGCCGAGCAAGAGCTTGAGTTTTAGACTCATTTAGTAAACGAGCTCACTAAAGCTTCTGTCTCGCAAAAACTCGGGCTCGGCTCCTTTATATATGCTCGGCTCATTAAGTAAATTATCCTGTCTTGGCTCATTAATGGCTCGAGTCCTTTACGAACAAATAAGCCGAGCTCGAGCTTGATTTTTGGCTTGTTTACTAAACAAGCCGAGCTCGAACAATAAAACTTGGCTCGTTTGCACCCTACCTACTAGTAAATGCTTAATTTTTACTTTGAGTTACAGTTGGTTGGCTAATGGTTACTTGCATTTTTGGTCTTTGCCTTGTTGAATTGGTACTTTTAGTTTGTGGGAATTATTATTTATTTGTCATTTATAAATGTAATTTTTTTTTGAACATGATTTATAAATGTATTGGACCTCATTATTTTTATTAAACACCTTGAGAGAACTGTTCGAATCAAGGAATTGAATGAAATTCGATTTTTATTCGTGAATCATTCATCAACAAAATTGAGTCACTTATCTTACGTATGCATCGAGGTTCCACTCTTAGGCAGGTAAGAGGTGTATTTCAATCTATTCCCATCATTAAGGTAGAGTTTCCAAAGTTTTGCTAATTCATAAATTCTTCCCAAAGTACAAAGTCCAAGGACACCAGTGTTTTTCATTTTGCACAACCACAAGTACAATAGTGAGAGAGGTAGAGTGTGTAAAAGATGGACAGTGCTCGGCGTACAGAATGATATGTACAGGAAACGTACCGATCGCATTCGGGGACCCACTTTTGGGTCCCATACGAGTGATCCGAACTGTTTATTGTTCTTAAAACATTTTTCCGAGGGGCCCCACCAAATTTCAGCTCAATCGGATTGTTGGAAGTGCTCCAACCAAAGTCCCACCGTTCCAACTAATTTTCCCTCGGAAAAATGTTTTAAGAACAATAAACGGTTCAGATCACTCGTGTGGGACCCAAAAGTGGGTCCCCGAATGCGATCGGTACGTTTTCCTGTACATACCATTCTGTACCCGTATCTTTATCCGTAAAAGATAGTTGCCTTACCAGTGGCCGACCGGACAAAGAGACAAATTTACTTTCAAAAGAAAATACTCTTGTAGTGATTTTTTTTTTTCTAGTTTTATTAGTTGCTTGATAATTTTGGTCCAATCATCAATAAGTACGTGAATTTTGTTAAACTTTTTCCTGTCACTATAAGAATACAAGTACGTACTACGTACTTTTCTACGGATGTAATTCACAAAATTTCATACGGTGATGTATAAGATATAACCTAGATTTAAACATATCTTGAAAGTTACAGCTAATATTCGAAGTTATGCCTCTTCCCATCCCCCTCTCTCTTTCTTTTTTTTTTTTTCGTTTTTTTTTTTCCTGCAGATGTGACTGCCGTGTAGTTGAAGCGGGATGAGGTGGTGATCTGAGGTGGCGGTTGGGATCTTGGTCCACGGTGATGCGGGTTACGTCTCTTCTCCTTCATCTATGGCGGACGTTGGGTGTTGCAGTCACGGTGGCTACGGTCTATCCTATCGTTATTGGTTTGTTCTTCGTCGGTTTTCGGTTCACCCACCGTTTATATTGTTGGGTATAACCGGTCTTCGGGCTTAACGGCAAAGGGGTGGCTCGGAGGTTGATTGGTGGACGTCTTGATCTCAGTGGCGCTAGTCCGTTCATCTACTCCGTCGAGATGTGCTAACGCCGATGAATGTTGGGAACCTCTTTGGTTTTTTATCAGAGCTGTTGGTAGTTCTGGAGGTGTTTGGCTTCTCCTCGGTGGTGCGGTGGTGGAGGGCCTGGTGGTGCCGGTGGTGCTGCTGGAGGGCTGATGTTTTATGGGGTATGCGGTGGTTGCTAGGGTTTCTCTTTTTGGGGTTTCATTGTAATATCAAGTGTGCCCTGTTTGGACTAGGCTTTTAGGTATATTGGGCTTGACCCACGAGGTGTTGTTATTGGGCTTTGTCTCATTAGGTGTTTTAATTTCGCCAACCTCGGTTGGAGTCCCCTCCCTTCTCCCCCTTACTTGATGTACCATTTGTCAAGTTTCTTTAATAAATTTGTTGCCGATGAAAAAATATATATTCAAAGTTATGCCAAAATATACATTCTATTAGGTCTTTTAAAAACGGGTGGGCCGAGGGCCATCCAGCCCCACTATAGCTCCGACCCTAGCTTGATCTTAGGTTGAGTTTTCAATACGATACTTATGTTATTTTCGATATTTTTGATCTTCTCAGTAATTTTCGCCCATTCCAATGCAAATTATTCTCCACACATACATCAAAAAAATATCATTTAGTGGAAAACACCCACTTTGACTACATCAAAACATTGAAAATACTAGTGCAAACTCACCTTTAATGTCTAACGTCATACTCATTTAACATTTAAATGAGCGTAAAGGGTATTTAAATATTTACAAAACGCCTCTTTGAGAGAGCAAGTGAGGAGTGAGGGAGTGTCCCCTGGCCGCTGCCCCTTCCCCTCCCCCACCATACCCCTTCCACCTTCTTCCTCCTCCTCCTCTAAACGCCTCTTTGGGAGATCGGAGACCCCCCATGCTAGATCCATTCCTCTTAGGTCTGGTGTGGGTGACGGACCCCATTTTTGGGACCGTGGGGGTCAGATCCCGGTCTAGAACTCCATTATCAACGGCGGGCGACGACTTCCAACAACTTTGGCAGGCGCGAGATGACGACCAGAGGCTTCCGATGGCGCATGCAAGGCAACGATCTTCCATTTTCTGTACTTTTCTCTTTATTTTTCTGTAATTTTTAGGTTTTTTTCTTGTACTGTTTTCCCCGTTTTTTTGTTATTTTAGTTTGTAATAGTTGGTGATTTATACAATTTTCTATCTATTTCTCCAAGCAAAAAGTTATTCTAGAAAAAATCATCTGACTAATTATTGAAAAGTTTTAAAACAAGAAAATATGCCAGAGAAAGCCTTCTCTTCCGGTGACTAATGCAGAGGATGATCCGTAACAGGAACCTGTGAGTGAAGTGCATAGATCCAGTATCACCAGGGTTCAGAGAGGTCCCCTACATTTCAACAACATTTCCCAAGCCTCCCCATGTCTATAAGCCGCAACCATTCTTCTTTCTAAAAGATTTTTTTAGCAATCAAACGCCAATAGATAAACGTGATCCGATGACAAAAAAGTTGAAATAAAAATAAAGAAATGCTTTCGTGGGAATTTTAAATGGTGCAACTTGGATCAGCATATGGGTAGGGGTAGGCAAGGAATTTCATATCCCACGAGACTTTTCTGTCCTATAATGCAATATTCTTGGTCCCAGTCAAGATTTTAAGGTTTCAAAGCAAATCTAACCATATATTATGCGATGAAATTCTCAGCTGATCTTGCGCATGCCATATGCCACACTTCACATTTTTTTATTTTTTGGTGCAACGGAATTCACACTTTACGTTGGTCTAGTATGGCTATTTATCCAGACAGATATAAGGTTGATAAAATTAAAAACAAAAAAAAAAAGTTGATACACAAACCAAGTAGAGATGGGTTGTCGTTAAGGTTAATTTTGAAAATTCTAAAATCAGTCTAATGGACTGTCGTTAAGGTTTAAAAAATGTAAAAAATACATTGTGGTTAGTGATTTTTTTTTTTGTCATCTCATTTGCTTATTGTCCATCTAGTGAGTTGATAATAGAATGACCCTATTTTTTTTTTGTTTTTTTTTTTGGAAAGAGAATGGAGTGTGAACGTAGAAATTTGTAAGTATATTCTGACAATTTTATCCCCATTATCTTTGACTGGACAGAATCTGCAGTACAGCAGTGGGCATAGGCACGAGAAAATTTTAGGCACAGATAGGCACGGACACATGGTGCTTAACATCTCATCCAAGCCGTCCAAACATGTTTTGAAAAATCCTAGATGCAACGGTGACATTTTTTTATAAATTTTGGAGGTAAATTTACCCTCTTGCATATGGGCCGTCCAACATATGTTTGGACGACTCGGATAGAATGCTGGCCACCACGTGTCCATACCCTGTTGGTACGCAAAATTTTCTACATAGGCACACACCTGAATTCTCTGACCAGTGTAAGGGAGTCTCCTGCAATCACATTTGTGGACTATCTCAACCAAACCTGCACCAGCTGATTGCAGTACACATTAATGGATCCGTAAGTTTTGTAAGAGCATCTCCAAACAGCGAGACAAAAATTTGGATCTGTTGTTGATCAGGTTCTTGATCGGAAGGAAGTCAAATTAAGAGAAGCGGAAAATCCAGGGGTACCGACTCCCATGTACAAACGGTGTACTGATCGGTGCCGGGGACCCCCTTGTGAGTTCCACACGGTCGATCTGAGCCGTTCATTGATCTCAAAATCAAATTCTCAGGCGGCCCACGTGAAAATCGACTCAATCGGACGTTCCTAAGTGCTCAATCCAAAATCACCCCATTTCGTTCAAAATCCACAGCGCCGATCGGTGCACCCCATATGTACGTATAGAACTGTTAAGAAGCAAATTCACAAGACTAATGTATAAATTATAATTAGGAGAAAATCTCAAGAAACAAGTTTGAAAGGACAAACTGATTTTAATTAATGAGATAATCTTCTTCATGGATGTGGGGCCACCCATTGTGGGTTTACTGTGCGATCATTGCAATAATTTGAACCTTTATTCTTGTAGGGTCCATAAAATAATGTATCCACGCAAAAATATCAACTTGATCGGATATCGATAGGTATGTCAAAAGTTAAATTTTGGTTTAAAAAACGGACGGTCATAGACACTTTAACTTAAAAATTATTGACAAAATCCAGACCATCTGCTTTTTAAATCAATACATCCATATCGATGTCCGCTCATGCTATTTTTTGCGTGGATACTTTATTTTGTAGACCATACAAGATAAACGGTTCAGATTAATGCAATATACGATTGGTGGGACCCACAAAAGCCGGCAGGCGGCAGCGTCCGTAAAGAAGATTTATCTGTTATTTTATTAGTTTAGTTTGTTATGCTAATTGCATATATACTATAGATACAACATCACTAAAATAATACTACTAGGAGTATGAAAAATCCTTGGGTAGTCC
Organism: Vaccinium vitis-idaea; assembly: GCA_963854785.1. NCBI lineage: Eukaryota > Viridiplantae > Streptophyta > Magnoliopsida > Ericales > Ericaceae > Vaccinium > Vaccinium vitis-idaea. The sequence continues at coordinate 21,422,195 of OY978224.1, read as the reverse complement.
CCGATCATCGACCATGTACTTCCGTTACATGTTGCTGATTCTTTTTATTTTGCTCTTTTGTAATGTTATTGCTAGGCATGTTTATGCCTCCTTGTCAAAAGTTTTCTGTTAGCCGGAGAAATGTAAAATCCATATATTTTAGAAATTCTGATAATTTCTTTCTTTTCAACGAAGACCGAGGGCTGGAAGTGGGGGGCCTGTTGAGCCGAACTCACTACAGGGTGTAGTGAGCACGACTCGACTGTCAGATCGGCGATCAACGATTCGGATAAATAGACCTTACATAAAATGTTTATTTAAAGAGTAAAATGAACCAGACCATCGATCTCCAATCGAACGGTCGAGCCAAGCTCACTTCTATAGCTCCCCCGCTCTTCCGAGGGGTCAAGTTACTTCTTGTCGTACCCTCATACTACCTTTTCCAACAAATGACCGAAAACTAGGTTTATAATTAACACCCCCCACTTTAATTTTTAACAGTTTCTCAGAATTGGGTTTTCCAAAATAAAAATGGATTGCATCTCATCTAATGCCGATTTCCTGGTCAAAATAAACAAAAGCCAACAACCTTTCTCTACTTGGAGGAACTTTGATTCCCTTGTCACTTTTTCCTTATTTTTCTAACATAATTGGTGTAGTCTTCATTGGATTATTTACAAGAAGAAAATAAAAGTGGAATGTCATGTCATGTCTTTTGTATTTTTTGCCTTGTTTTTTTCCCCCAGTCTTCACTTGTGGTTGTGGTTGTGGTTTACCTTTCAACCCCTCCCCCCCCCCCCCCCCCCCCTTTTGCTTTTTTAAGTCATGCATTTGGGAAAAGAAAAAAGAGTATGTATCAAGCCAAACAATGCACTGCCACTTTTTTTATGAGAGGTCAAAGGTCTCTTCCAATTTTTATTTTTATTTGGTACATAAAAGGCCTCTTCCAAATTTGAGCAGCCAAAGTGGAAGCTTTTAAAGAAACAACCGAACTTTTCCAGTAATATATTTGTATTTTTATTTATATTTATTTTTTTGTGTGTGTCTAGAAGTGGAAGGTGTATCAAACAAGCCAAACATGGCTTAAAAAAACAGCTAGTAAATAAAAAAAATTAAAACCTGAAACAAACTCCCCACAAAATAAATGAAACGGTCTGGTCATTTTCCCTCAAATTCCATTACCGTAGTGGGGCTCTCTTTGAGCTGCAAGTTTATGGCAAGCCCAGGCCATCTAAGCAGAGTTCTTTTGGGTTATATAGCCCAACGAAAACTCGGAACTTTTTTTTTTTTTTATAATTTTAAAAAGCTTGCTTGGGGCCACACAGACTACATGTTTCTCTTATTTCCTTTGACAATTGGATGAAAGAAGAGAAGAATAACCTGTAACGATCTGGATTTTCGCCTTTTTTTTGTGTGTGTGAAATAGTTTAATTAGTAATATTTTTATTTCTCTCATGATTAATATAATCCTAATTACACTTTAGGCACTGGATTTTTGCTAAACTTTTAATTAGGACTCTAATTATCTAAATTATCTACATATTAAACCCTAGACCAATTTCATTTTAAATTATGTTACGAAATGTATATTTGAACACCTATACAGTGGCAAAGCCAGAAATCGAAATCGGAGGGGGCCGAAATATGTGTTAGAGTAGCCTAAAGGTAGTTTGTGGATCAAGGGTTAACCCCTCATGCGAAGCGTTTCACGAAACCCTAAATAATATGTAACCATGCTCTGTTTTGCTGTTGAAGCCGTCCAGAAGGCCCCCATTTTCGTGCAGATGGTTGTGGCAGATTATCCCTCCTAATTTGTTTGAATACTAAAATCACAGTTAGACCCCTGTACTTTGAGCACCTTATTTCATTACTGAAAGTTAAGTAAAGACCACATTTGTTTTACTTTAATTTATTTAATGAAGATAAGAAAGCACCTCCCATTTGAATCCAATGGCAATGCCAAAATAATCAAATTCCAACCGAAAGAAATGGCTTAAAACGACAACTTTATTATTTTCATAAAAATCATGCGATAGTACAATTACTCTTACAATAATTTAAGGAACAATTACCAGGAATTTTTTTACCGAAAAATAAATATTTTTTGAAAAGTCATTTTTCTATGCATAGCCAAACTTTGAGAAAGACAGATTTTCCAAATCACCTTTAAACCCTTCGAAACTTATGAAATTACACTTTGACCTTAAATATCTAAATCATACTTCTAACCTTATAGTATCAACCAAATATATTACTACCCCTATACTTGGTTTAGTTTGCAACTTACCCTTCACCTATTCATTTTACCACAATGCCTCCGTACATAGTATTTTTACCAAAATACCCTTATCCTCATTCAAATTACCAAAATTACCCTAGGCTTGACCAGATTACTACTCTATCACTATACTTCAAGAAAATTACGCCATGGACACTATACTTTTATAAATTACACATTTACTCCTCATGTTCACTAAATTACACTTAAACCCTTTTTCGTTGAATTGCCTACTATTTACAAGTTACGAAATTACATGCACGAAGACTCATTTGGACTGGTGTATTTGGTTTATGTGAACGTCGTGCAACCTTGAAATTATCGTTATTGCTTTGCTTTGTTATTATGTGTTTTTATTATCATGGAAATGTTGAATTGCTACAATGGACATTAGGATTACTGAGTTTGGTTAGTACAATATAGACATTAATAGATAAATGAAAAAAGGAATAAGTGCCAATTGTAAATGAACGGTGTGATCTTTGGTGAAATAATTATTTCGTCGAGGTGATTGGTGGTTAATGTTCATATGCACTATTGTACTTAACGTTTTGTATAATAGTTGCACTATTGTACTTGAAGTACCGAATAATAATTGCGCTATGGTACTTAATGTTCAAAATTACGGTTGCCTCCGTACTGTGGTTCTCGATATACCGAATTATAGTTGCAATATGGTATGAGATATACTGAATCATATATGCACTATGGTAGTCGATGTACAGAATCAAAGTTGCATTTCTGTGGGCTATGGTGTTCTTGGTGGTTTAATTTTGTTCCCTTTGGATGGTAGTAATGACATAGATAAATGGAATTACAAGAATAGCTTAGTCTAGTGGTTAAACGGGTGGAATCATGAGTTGTTATAACCATGGGGTTACATGGGAGGATGTTTGGCGAGGTTGCAGACTTAAGATGGAAATGTAAGTTAAATGCTAAATAATAAAAAACCGTTTACCTGTTCTACAATTCTCTACTTCCTTTTGATTATACATGAACTGTGGCTAATTGTCATGTAAGGGTTAGTGGGTAAGAGTTATTTATTGAGTCATTTATCCCATGGTGTTATTATTAGCCCTAACATATCACGCCAGGTGTTGTAGGTGAAGGCGAGGAGCCCTACTAGTAGATAGAGGAGTAGGCTGAAGATCATGTGCAAGCAAAAAAGGCTAGGACTTGAACATGAACCCTTAGAAGAACCCTTCAGACTTGTTATTCTTGTGGGACAAATGTTATCTAATTTCTCAAACTTATTATTCTGTTTTTATCTGTAACCAACTATGGTCATTGTTATATTATTTTTCATTTCGCTGTTTAATGAAGATAAACATTTTTATTAAATGAATATTTTTCCATTAAATAATTTAAATAATGCTTCTGAAAATCGGAGGATTGCATAAGTTTTTTGGTAAGCATTACATAAGTTAACTATTAAATTGTTTAAGTTTGATTTAAAAACTTGACAAGTTCTAAATTACGTCTAAAATTGACTTTCTTATCTCAAGAGGTGATCTCATACGAATTTTAATTGTGCACAAACTGATCTCAAGTAGCTTAAAGTTTTACACATGAAACACACTCTATTCTTTCATTTTTCTCTATTCCTCTATTTTGGAGAAAATTTACCCTCCATTTTAGAGGATTCTCTATAATGATTGTTGAAACAGTGTGAGGATATTTGAAATGGAGATGTAAAATAGAGGTATTGAGATATGCGGTAGGACTTAGGAGTTTGTATGAACAATAAACTGCTCCAATTCTATTTTTTGATTAGAAAATAGTACTTTAATCCCAAAAAAATTAGTTTCAGAGGTTATATTGGGCTGAAGATGCTCTCATAAGTTGAATGAGGCGAGGCTTTAATTGTTCAAATTTGATTTGAAAGCTTCATGAGCTCTAAAATAGTACTTCGTATTAACAAATCGTTCTCAAAAGATTTTTTACGTGAATATAAGTTGAACTCGAGTAGCTTAGTTCTTTTATCATATTTATTGGAAACCTCTTTTATCACTCATGGATTTTCATGAGTTTGCATTTATGTTGTCATTGGTGGTAACCAATTTTATCATTTCCGAGGAAAACAAATTGGGCCACAATGTTCCAATGGTTGGTCCTCGATATGTTAACAAGGCCCAAGTCCTTCGGGCTAGCCTGAGCCCATCGGACGTATGTCCAATCCAATTAAGCACGCTGTGGCCCGATCAGGCCCAGGCTCTCTCAGTTAAGGCCCTGTTTGTTTGGTGTTACCTATTTTAAGGTATTTCGCTCAAAATCTGAATCGTTGTGTTTGTTTGGTATCCCAGCACCTAAGTGGGACTATTCCACCTGGAGCAAGCAGTAGAAAACTAACACTCATAGAAAGCAGTTAGAAAACAGCTAGAAGGGGGACCGTTGGATGCGCCCAAGAGGCTACCTACATGAACTTTCACCTTCTAACTGGTTGGCCTACTTCCGAGAATCGAACTCACACCCCAAGGCGGGAGCAATCCCTTGCCCAGCGGAGATAACCTTCGTCGGGTTATCTAAGGTTTTTAGCTAAGGGGTGTTTTGACTTGTTTCCCATTTGCTAAAATAGGAATCCCATAAAATCATGTGGGTTGATTTTAGCAAATGAGGAAACCATTTGCTAAAATCAACCCATTTGACTTTATGGGATTCTCATTTTAACAAATGGGAAACAAGAACTGATTGTTTTTATTGTCTTTGGTAAAAAAAAATCGCATAATTTATTTTCCAAATTATTGGTTAGTCTCAACTCAGAAAAATAGAAAAATACGAAGCAAACTAATTTTGCAAATTATTGGTTAGTCTCAACTCAGAAAAATAGAAAAATACGAAGCAAACTAATTTTTTTTAAATAAAGACGAAAATAAATCCAGGCTTTATGTTTTGATTTATTTTTGTCTTCGGTGAATTTTTTTAAGATTTGGATAATAGCCTTTTACTTTTAAGATTCCTCTAGTCGAGGCGAATGAATAATTTATAAAAAAAATTGATGCAAACTAATAAAGGCGAAAAAATTGAATAAAAGACAAAAAAAACTCTATAGGATTATTAAGCCAAATCGGGCTTGAATTGTTTACTTTTATCTTCAGAAAATTCAAAATGTTAACAATAATAGACTAAGGTTGAAATTAACCCTTTTTTTATTTTTTTTTATTTCAAGCTAATTTACCGAAAAAAAAATTTGAAATTAACATTTGAAGTCAAAGACAATAAAGGTAGGGCACTAATGTCGACATGATTTCAACCCCAATTATGACAATGATACCTATTCATAGCATGTGAGGAATAATAATGGTGTTAAAAGTAATTAGATAGTGATCACATGCATGATTAACATAAGATAGTACTAAACAAATACTAAGAAGTTGTACTAAATTAATTAATTAAGGGGGGTTAGGGGCTCGATGCAGAAACATTCCTTCGACTGTCTCTTCTTTATATAAGTGCAAACAAAGTACATTAAACTAAGGAGTAAAGATAAACAGTGTTAAGGTGGTCTTTCCAAGATCAGATTTAGGGTATAAAGTACTCTATCTCTTAAAGAGGGAAAAAATTTAGGGTTAGGGCACGTAAGTAATAAAGAAAGTGTTCACATTACTTTCCAATCTGGAGAAAATCCTTAAGAAAAACTAAATCTGAACAAAGATCTTTACCAAAAAGAAAAAAAAGAAATCTGGACAAAGATCCTTTGGAAAATGACACCCGGCCCCTTTGGAAATGAATAAGTGGTGGAAAAAAAGGGGGCAAAAAATAGTGTGGCAGTGAATGTGCTATTCAGATGTAGATATGGGGTTTGCAGGTTCGTAAAATTGTGATACAAAGATTGGTTTGATGTGCTTTTGTCATGGCATAGTCAGAGGGAATGGGGTTGAGGATGGGGGTAAGTTATGGGTGTCCATATCAGTGCAAAAGCATGATTTGGACTATAGCCAAGCCGAGTCGAGCCGAGTCCCCGTTCCGCTAAAAAAAAACAGTTTTGTTTTAACTCAAAAACTATCTCATTCCACTAACTAAAAACCACTTAGGCCCTGTTCCGCTAAAAAAAAAAAGTTTTGTTTTAACTCAAAAACTATCTCATTCCACTAACAAAAAATCACTTAGTTTTTTTGCAAAACTAAAAATCAAAAAAGCCAAAAAACTAGTTAGTGGAACAAGTTAGTTTTTTTACAAAACAAAACATACAAAAAACTAGTTTAATGGAACAAGTTAATTTTTTTGCAAAACTAAAAACCAAAAAACCAAAAAACTAGTTAGTGGAACAAGTTAGTTTTTTTACAAAACTAAAACATCCAAAAAAACCAAAATACCAAAAAAACCAAGTTAATGGAAAACCCCTTAGTTTTTTTGCAAAACTAAAAACCAAAAAAATAAAAAAACTAGTTAGTGGAACAAGTTAGTGGTTTTTTTTTTTTGCAAAACTAAACATACAAAAAAACTAGTTTAATGGAACAACTTAGTGGAACAACTTAGTTTTTTTGCAAAACTAAAAACCAAAAAACTAGTTAGTGGAACAAGTTAGTTTTTTTGCAAAACTAAAACATCCAAAAAAACTAAAAAAAAAACTAAAAAAACCAAGTTAGTGGAACACCCCCTCAGTGTTCGAGCTCGGCTCATTAAGTAAACGAGCTGAAAAATCAAGCTCAAGCTCAGCTGGGTCATAAACGAGCCGAGCCCTTAACAAGCCAAGCCAGGATAATTTACTTAACGAGCCGAACTTTTGAGAGCCGAGCTTTAGCGAGTTCGTTAACTAAATGAGCCTGAAAATCAAGCTCGTGCGTGGCTCGATTACTTAACGAGCCGAGCCACGAGTTGCTCACGAGCAAAAGCATGGTTTGGACTATAGCCGAGCCGAGCCGAGCCAAGCTTTGCACTGTTTGAGCTCGGCTCGTTAAGTAAACAAGCCTAAAAATTGAGCTCAAGCTCGGCTTGGTCATAAAAGAGCCAAGCTTTAACAAGCCGAGTCAGTGTAATTTATTTAACGAGCCTCCTTAAACGAGCCGAGCTTATACAATTGAGCCAAACTTTTTCGAGCAGAGCCGAGCTTTAGCGTGTTCGTTAACTAAACGAGTTAGAAAATCAAGCTCGTGCTTGGCTCGATTACTTAATGAACCGAGTTGAGCCGAGCCTTAACGAATCGAGTCACGAGTAGCTCGGTTCGTTGCTATAGAATCTTGGGTACGGATTTTGTTCAAATTGGGTACATATATGGCTCACTTAAGATATACATAAATAACCGAAATTGTTCATTTTTGTAAAAATAATTTTTAAATTTAGGTGGTGAAAAATCGCACATTGATAAATCTTTAATCTATTCATTCAATTTTTGATTTGGAATTCATAGTGTAAAATTCTAGCTAAAAAGTAGAATGAATAGATCAAACACTTACTGATATTTAATTGAAATTATTTTTTTAATATAAGCTTTAAATATTTTTCTCTAGAAAATGAACGATTTCGATTATTTGTGTGGCATCCTAAGTGGGTCCTAAATACCCAATTTGTACAAAACAGGAAATTCCATATGCATAGAATTATTGCAAAAGCATTGTGGGCAAAATTTGGAAGAAAAGAAAATTTCAAGAATACTTTCACAATTCAAATGGATAAATGATATGGATAATAGAGGATAGAAGAGAGGAATAACTCTAAGAATTTCTACTTAAACACAGAATTAAACATTGTGAGTGTGTGCAAATTATGTGTGTATTACTGTTTTTTTTTTTTTACAATTTGTCAATTAAATATTTTTGTACGGTGTGGAAAAACAGTTCTGCAAATGAACTTTTTTGGGATCTAAAAATAGACCAAAAAATCATGTAAGGATTGCAGAAGGAGTTTGTAGTTTGTACTGTTTATTGATCTCCCCGTACATGCTAATGCCTACCCGATTTTTAAGAATATTGAGCGGCTCCGATCATTTGTGTGGGATTCCAAATCGATCTCATGAGGGCGGTGTACACAAAAATGTTGTACCCGTAAGATTTTCCGATTGAATATGTATGGAGTGAGACCCTCTCAAAAAACCCATTGAATATGTATGGAGTGAGACCCTCTCAAAAAACTGAGACCCTCTCAAAAAACCCATTGAATATGTATGGAGTGAGACCCTCTCAAAAAACCCACCAGTACCATTATACACATATCAATATTATTGAGGGGTGATTTGGCTAATTTAAAAAAAACTGATTTTTTGGTTTTTTTTTTTTGTTTTGTCCTTATTCAAAAAAAAAATGCATTTGTTAGTTTTCGGTAGATTTTTTGTGGTTTCTTGGCTTGTCTCGACGAGAGGAATCTAATAAGTATAAAATTATTAGCCAAACTTAAAGTTTTGTGAATAAAAACAAAAAATAATCCAAAAAACTGGTTTATTTTGGTTTATTTTCGGCTTTATTCAAAAAATTATTACTTTTGACCATAATTTTATACTCTTTGGATTCGTCTCGATGAGATAAATTAAAAAATCACAAAATCTTGACGCAAAACTAACAAATGCAAAAAAAAAAAATTAAATAAAGACAAAACGAAAAAAAAAACCAAAAAACCAGTTTTTTCAAATTAGCCAAATCACCCTGAGTTCGATTACGGTATATGCATGTTATGTAAAAGACAATAGAAGTCTATGATGTACAACATCTAACTAATAGAAGTATATGCATGTTATGTATATGCATGTTATATATCTTTGACACATTTTCGTAGCTTGTTTGCAGTATTTCTATGTGAACCGTACACATTCGCTAATAACTAGACTAGACAAAATGGTACGTAACTGGATACTGTAAAAGGTTGTAACAAATGAGCTCAGAAGTACGCTACGAATCAAGCATAAAGTTCGTCAATAATTGTGAACATTGCATAATTCTACTCTTTGAGGATATCCATTTAAAACAACACTAAAAAAAATACTTTAACATTTCTTTAACATGCGAAAAAGTACGAAAAAGTACTTCGAGTGAGTTTTTCATTTCTTAAAACTCCTAAACAGTGGCGTAGCTAGAAAATTGGGTCAGTGAGAGCACAATTCATAAACAAGTACTTTTATTGCGAAAAAAAATCTCTTCTTAAAGAAGTTTACATGTCTTAATTTTCATTTGAAATGAGTCTCGCTTGACTCACATTTTATGGACAAATGTGCCTCTTAATCTATTTGGTTGTACTCCTTGGCTTCCAAGGGGGAGATCTGGGGTTCGAGTCAGTGGAGGTCTAGGTTCCGTAAACATGTAGTTTCAAAGGCAAAAATTCAGTGAGTTGAGACTTGTTTGTTAGTAATTAGTTATTCAGTGGTTCTGGGGCATCGCCATGTGATGCTCTAACTCCCTTCTCCGTCGCTTTTTTTTATGGGTCTTCATTGCATATTCAAATAAAACTCATAATTTAGTCTTGAGTTCCACATAAATATGCGTAAAAGAATTAAATTATAATACCAAGTAATGGCGCCCCAAGAGAACTAATTAGTTTTTTGTATATATAAAAAAGTTTTGTAACAATTTATAGAAAAATCCGAAAACTCCTTTGTACCAATTTAAATTTTTCTACAGAAAAGCAAAAAAAAAAAAAAATTCCTCCTCAAAATTCAGTGTGGGCACAAGCCCACACTGGTCCACATGTGGCTTCACCACTACTCCTAAATATGGATTTTGAGACAGACCATTCTCCTCATATACATTAGTTATTTTTAGGAGTTTTAGCACTTTTAGAAATTTTAGCTAACAAAAAACTCTGCCGAAGTGAAGTCAAGGAAAAAAATTGTATATGTTTTATTGACAAAGATTTTGAAGAAAAACTAAAATTTCTTTCCTTTTTTTTTTCAGGATCTATTTTGCAGAAAAATGTTTCCCTATTAGAAACATGAAGCTATAGGTTCCAATTTTTTTGGTAGCTAATCACTAAAAAAATTCAAAAATGATAGAGGTACAACAAAAGTCTCCAACATGGCTTCAACACACTCACATGGTGTGTGGAGCCCCCACACACTTCACACTCTAATGTGTGTGGGCTCCACACCACCATGTGTGTGTGTTGGAGCCATGTTAGAGACTTTTGTTGTACACCTATCATTATTGAAAAAAATTATGTAAAAGTTAATTTTCTCATCATTTTTGTGTATTTGAAAAGACTCTTATTATTGGTCCGAACACCACCCATTAACCCGACATGGAGGAATACGGGTTAGACTCGTGTAACTTGATAAGGACACAAATAACTGTTTAATTTTTCCTGTCTAGCCGTTAACCCAACACGACACGATGCCGGCGATCCCAACCCCTAGACCGTACTTGTATTTCCTTAAAGATTAAAGATTAGTTTTGATTATATTAAATTTCCTTAAAGATTAAAGATTAGTTTTGATTATATTAAATTTCCTCATCAGTAGAAGATTTGATTTTCTTGGTCAACTTGTATAGGAGAATATCAATGTAATTATGGAAGAACAATATTTAAAGGGGCCGGTTCCCCTCACACTTAAAAAAACACAAAAAAAACACAAGATTTTGTTCTGGACCCTAATGTGATGTTCTGAACCGTTGATCTTGTTTAAATGAGTAAAATAAGATGTCCTGCAAAAATTCAGTCCATTCGGATATCGGTAAGTGCTTGATCCAAACAGTTTTGCAAAAACTATGACAGGAACTAGTGTTTTTAAAGCTGTTTGGATCAAGCACTTACCAATATCCGATTGAGCTAAAATTTTGTAGGACCTTTTCTTTTACTCATTTAAATAGGATCAACGGTTCAGAACATCAAAATGGGGCCCAGAAGAGTGATGTGTTTTTTTATGTGTTTTTATAAGTGTGAGGGGAACCGGCCCCATATTTAAATATTAGCCCACTTCATTTTAATGTGTAGCACAACCTATTTTAACCCTTGGTTAAAACATAGCCCAACCTAACATTTTCTTTTGAAAAAAAAAAAAGAAACTTGTTGGTGTGCTCAGATTTGTATTTATGTTGTTAAATCCAGAGCACTGGCTGATGTGCTTAGATTTTTTCTGATTTAGTTGATGCAGAGAATTTGGCTTGTGTGCTTAAATTGGTATAAAATGGGAATAATTAGTCATAAATACATAATATTTTGTCTATTTGAAGGGAAGGACAAGGAACTTTTGCAATCAAACATAAAGACATTGTTTGTAATTATAATTTAATAAAAGGATAAAACACACACAAAAACCTCATCATCTACAAGATGTCGTGTAGATGACATCTACACAGACTGTGTTTACGGATTTGGGGTGCCTGCTGTGCACCCACCGCATAGCAGGTGCTGTGCACCCATCCGAGTCGTCCGTTGGTCGGATGGACAGCCTAGATTTCATCTTGCATGCGCGACAACGAACGGTTCAAATACAAAGGTGCTGAGGTGAAATTTGGGCCGTCCATCCGAGCAACGGACGGCTCGAATGGGTGCACAGCACCTGCTGGGCGGTGGCTGCACAGCAGCCACCCCGTGTCCCTGTGTTTACAAACAATGACCCCGGAAAAGTTCAAAAACGTCGCAATTACCAATGTCTGTGTTAATTACCAATTCAAGTGTTGTTTTGTCTTGCATGGAACCTAAATCCAGCCAATAATTGGTAATTAACACAGACAAAACATGCAATGTAATAATTCCGTTTCTGGATGGATCCTGCTACTGGTACAGAAACTTTTGTACAGAAAATGTACAAATCGCTTTTGGGGACCCATTTTTGGGTCCCACACGAGTTATCCCGGTTTCAAACAGTGTTCCTGTAGGTTCGTCTACTACCACGTATGTAAATGACCATATACCTTACCTCGTAGTTGGTCTACTTTTGCGGTATGTATAGTTAAGGCTGCTAGTGCATGTGTTCACATTTAGATATTAGTGGTTTTCATTATTAGTGTTTAGTCTAGGCGAGACCCATAGTTTGAGCGGAGTGTTCTTGTAGGTTCCTCTACTACCACGTATATAATGGCCATATATCCGACCTCGTAGTTGGTCTACTTTTGCAGTATGTATAATTGAGGCTGCTAGTGCATGTGTTCAATTAATTCCTATAGGTTCAATTCAAACTTGTATCTTGTGATGAAATCTTTCATTGTCGTTCAAAAACCGAAGTTACATCTTGTTAAATAAAAAGTGTGCAAGTGATTTTTTTTTTTTTTTTTTGTTGGGTGGGCATAGACGCACACTCTCCCTCTTGTCTCTCTCAAAATAGTAGTGGGTACCCCCTGCTTTTTTTCTCTGACGTACATCCATCTTTTCTGTTTTCTGTGTCTTTCGGTCTTATCTTCATCTACTTTCTTTCTTTCTTTCTTTCAACTTCCTATCAGCTTCCCCATTTTTGGTAAAAACTAGATTACCCCCCCCCCACCTCAATCGCCTCTTCTGACTATCACACACTCACCAGCAGTCTAGTACTACAACAAGTACTGACTATCTGTGACTTTGAGGTATGCAATTTCAACCCACTTTTTCCTTTTGTACCTACTAGTATACCTGCCCTGCTTAACCGTAGTTATGATGGAGTACTAATTTATGGTTTGCTCTTGAATGCTTTGCCCACTCCCATAAAAAAAAACACATCAGTTCATTCTAAAATTAAACAATGTGTCTGATGATGGTCTCAAGTATGTTTTCTTTTTAGTACTTGTTTTGTTTGTTGGATCTTGGTCTTGTAGTACATCTCTTTTCCCATTTTGTGTTTGTTTTTGTCGATTCGCAGTTCCGGTGTTCGGATCATCGAATTTGAAGGATAGGTAAGCAAAATATGATAATTTAGCTTCTTTGCTGCACTTTTTTTCCATTCCTGTTTTCTTTGGGATACTGTTTAAGGGAGAAAAAATGTAGACACTGTTCTTTTTTGGTCCCTTTTGTTGTTTGGGAAGCCTATAGAGAAAAGGAGGTTTGATTTGTTGAGTAAGAGGGGAAAAACAGAAAATCAGCTGCCTTGAAATCAGGGGAAATTTTGTTAGCAGTGTTTCTGTTGGAGAGTTACTGAAATTGGCAGTGTTTCTTTGCCAATTTCCCCATCTCTGTCCTCAGCTATCCAAACATGTAAGATCTTATGACAGATAGTAGTATCTAAAGGGGGTCTACCCCCTTTAGAATTAATAAAAGCTCACAGTGATTTTTATGAGTTTGAATCCTTAGGCAATGTTTGGAAAGACATCATCAGTTCATGTCACTATTTACCCACAAGAGTACCCGATTTCGAAAGTCTTAACAGTCTATTTGATTTTCCTTCTGAAAATTCACTCCAGTCTCCATGTAACCAGGTTGTCTATGAAAACTTGTTATGCATCCATGAATCTGTTATCCGATGTATAACATTCCGTAGTATTCTACCGGCAACCTGGGGTCTTAGAGCATCTCTAGTGCACTACCTAAAAAAATGTTTGCTAAAGTGTACACCTAGGCACATGTGGGACCCTATTTTGTGTGCTAAGAACTTAGTTAGCTAGCTAAGGAGAAATGCACTTTAATGGGGCTCCCTAAAAATGTTCATTATCTTTTAGAGTAGGACCCATTTAAGTGGTGAGAGGTGCCAAGTGGTCCCATAAAATTCTCCTTTCCTTCCATTCTCTCTATCTCTCTCCTTAAGTCACTCCCCAAATTTAGGTAGTCACTTAGGGCACTTTAGGTAGTGAGGGGTGCCACCTAGGATTTTAGGGAGCCAATTTTTGTGCATTAGAGACCATTTTTTGAGGTTTTTCTTAGCTAACTAATTAGAGCACTTTAGGTAGTGATTTTAGGTAGTGCACTAGAGATGCCCTTAGGAAGTTGTTTGTCTGAGATTTCGACTTCCACCCATGTGATATCCATTATGATGTAGGGCCAATCCAGACGGAACTTTGCCTGCCAGTGGATGATGGGGTTGGTCATCCAGATTAGTCGGTCTATTGTGCTGGATACTATGTAAAGTTAGGAGGTGTTTTTGTCTAAATAGCCATTTCAAATGTTGCGTTCACCCATTTGCAGCACCACTTGATGACAGTCCACGCGTTAAGACCCGTCTCCATGTCAGGAACCATATTTGAAGGTTTTTTTTTCCACTGCCATTGGATCAGATATTTGGTCTGCAACTTAATCAAATATATATGGTTGAATCAATGGCAGACCAAATATGGTTCAGACATCAGTTTGCAAGTTAATCAAGAGCTATAAAGCTAATGTCTCATCCATATATGGTCGAATCAAATCTGCTTGCTTCACTTTTGTTGCTATTTCCTTTTGGATCGTGACAATCAACATAAGATCCGGCTTCAATTCTTTCTTTTTATGGTTGTGCATTTGAATGTTCACGTTTCAATCTTTATTCACATTTCTAGAAGCATTGTACGTGTTCTAACGTTTCAATCTTCTCTCTTGTCTTGAGCCTCTCCACAAATGGTCACTCTTATTGTTGATCTTCTATATTCCAACATGTTATATAATGGTCCTCTCTCTCTCTCTCTGGAATTCTAATCAATTGTTTGATAATGCAGGTACCTAATGGTTTAAATATCCAGTGTTAGCCTTTAAATTAACCTCTCCCAGACTCCCCTGCTGTTGCTCACAAGAGACAAGGATCAAGCTTTTAGACTTAGTTTTCTTACCCAAAATGAAGCATTCAAATCTCAAGCCAGAATCCGAAGACGAGTCTGAAGTGAGCAGCCAAGTAGCCTCCAACATATCTACCCAAGAAATCACCACCCCTGACCCCTCCAAGGACAACAACACAACTTCTTCTCCAACAAATAACAACCATCCACAAGCTCCCGGGCCTATTTTACTCGACTTGTCTCTCAACTTTCAGGCCAACGATGTTGAGTTGAATGGCACGAGCTATACTAGCAACAGCGATTTAGCCACTCATGCAATGGCTGCACCAAATCCAATGCCCCGAGTATTTTCCTGTAATTTTTGTAGGCGCAAGTTTTACAGTTCACAGGCTTTGGGAGGACACCAAAACGCCCACAAAAGGGAGAGGACATTGGCAAAGAGGGCAATGCGAATGGGAATGTTGTCCGATAGGTACGTGATGTGTTTTGTGCTATTTTCTCACACCAACATAAGTGAACTTTACATAGAGTTGTTAAAAGGTATGCTCAAGCATTGTGCGCTACAATACTATCTATTGCATTGTTTGTTTTAAAGGAGTGGTATGTATAAAGTAGCACAAGGCTATATCTCATGCTAAATTTGACATACTGTGGCGTAGCCAGGATTATACTTGAGTTGGGACACTTTTATCATGTCAAGCAGACTCAATATTACCCGAGATGGAATCAAAAGAAATAACGTTTACGTCCATAACATCAATTGAAAATCACTCAACCAACTCAATGAAATTTTAAATTAGGACTACGTACAGTTACTTCAATAAAATTGTATAACCAAATTAATTTTCCTTTTCACTAAACAAAACGATCTTAAATATTTGACATTATAAAGCACTACATTTGTAGCATTCAGCCTGCAAGGATAAGGTTGCGATGATCGACCTTTTCTTAGACCCTGCAGTATCGCGTTTTCAACCACATTAATGTTCTAATTTACAGTACACAGTTAGAGATGTTCTTAATTCCATTCTTTAAAATAATTTTAAAGATACTGTTATATCTATTTGTTCAGGTTTTTCAATTCGTGTTGATTTAGTTTCCCAGTTCTGAGATTACAAGTTACGATTTTGATAGGTATGCGAGTTTAGCATCTCTACCCCTTCACGGTACTTCATTCCAGTCACTTGGAATCCAAGCTCATTCCTCAATGCACCAAACACAACTACCATCATCATCACGGCCCTATCACGAGGCACGAGCTGGAGCAAGGTTTGAACAGAGTTTTTTCGGGTTGCCAGTGTTTGTGGAAGATGATGAAGCCGGGTTGTTTTGGCCGGGCAGCTTCCGGCGAATTCGTGGCAATGTGGGTGGTTTTGAGTCAGGACAAAGTTCAAACATCAATGTTGCAACTTTGGTTCCAGCACCAAGTGCAGATTCCTCTCCACCTGATCTTACCTTGAAGCTTTAGAATTTTGTTTCTTTGTGTAAATACTTTCTTTTTGTTTGTAACTTGAATCATCAAATCCATTCTCTACTTAACTTGTGGCTAGATAGGCATTAGGGACTGTAGCTGTGGGGTTTTCAAAACAAAAGTAACTTTCGTTTGCCCTCTTCTATTTGGTTTCAGAGACAATGATTTTGGTGCTGCGGTATGGGAGGTATTTGAGGATTATTTATTAATTATACTGCAGATTCGGTATTCGAGGTTAATTTTGGTGTCCGTGGCTTGTAGGGTGGGTTGTTATTATGCTCTTTATTTCGTCTCAACTCTTTTTCTTTTTTGTTTTAATTGAAGAAGTCAATTATATAAATGATAACCAAAACACGTATCAAACCAGGCATCAATTCTCTTGAAGAAGAGATAGAAGCTACAAAGGAAGCCAAACTCCCACGTAAAGAGTACAAGCTCTCACACAACCAATTTTTGTTTCCCTGTATTTTGACTTTTGAGTACTCCTATCAAAGTTGGCCGAGCATGGGCCCGTTTGGATGGTGTAAAGAGAAGAGGAATGAGGTGGGTTGTGTAAATAGTCCCCCTTCTCCTCGATATCCATGCTTTGTGCTTGACCGTTCGGGTGATTAATAAATTAACTTAGAATTTCGTCCCAAGCGTAGGACTATCGACCGGTGCAGCACAATAAATCCGGAAGTACCGGAGTCGAACCACAGAGACGGTCTACGGTGTTGACCCAAACAATGCTAGATACTACGTTGGTAACTGGCTCTCAGGTAGCCACCCCTTGCTCAATTGGTTTAATTAATTATCTAAATTGAATTAATTTAATTACTGACTCTGAATTTAAACAGGAAAGCACAGCCGTGGGCACTACGGTGCCCGCAACTAGTCTAATCCACATTCACTCGGGCCACAATTATTTAATTAATAGGTTTAAAAATATGGAATTAGTTCCTAACAAGTGCACACCACTTGTCACCAATTCCTGCGCAATTTAGAATGGGCGATACCCGGGTTTTGTTTGCTAGAAAAATTCCGTATTCAGAAACTGCGCATCAATTAAAGTGATTCGGCACCGAGGTGGAATATGAATCAGCCTAGCCACGGGACACCTTGTCCCGCGGCCGCACTCAATACGACTACTCACACATATTAAAATAAATTGCAGAAATCAAAATAATCTTAGATCTAGACATGCTTGGAATTAAAATACGAAAAACAATAGAGAACAATACCGTAATTGCAATGGAAGAAACTCAAATTTGATTATCAATCCGCAAAGTAACAAGGCACTGGAAATCTGGAAATTAAACTTGAATGCGTAACCACGAATGAAGAACTTCAAATCTAGAGCCGAAAACTTGCGAAACAAAAGTCTATGTAAAAGTTGTGGAACCCTAGAATGGGTTTAAACTTAGGTATTTATACTTACTAAGTAATCCTAATGAAAAACGAACAAAAATCGTTAAAGAATTCGTTCTACGACCAATAAAACGACGTAGTTTCGAATCTGCCCCCGTAAGCTATAGGTATCGATACCCCTAATAAGGGTATCGATACCGAACCCTTATCTCATTCTTCCGCGTGCGACGTAGGTATCGATACCCTTTTCATGGGTATCGATACTAAACATTCTGGACGAATTGCGCACTCTTCATAACCATCTAGTATCGATACGGCTCTCGGGGGTATCGATACCGACCCCTTAAGCCGTCCTTTTCAGCATTCCAAGCCCAACCTTCGACTCCCACGCCCAGCTCCGCTTCAAGCCATGCAAGAGTGCACCAAAGACATCTTTCAACCTGGAAAATCATGCAAACACCAAAAACACTACCAAGCACGCATTAAACAGAAAATAGCATTAAACCGCACGTCTAACGCGCCAACTCCCCCTACTTAGGCGCTTATATATGGAATATCACGCGCCTATCACACCCCCCAACTTAGGCGTTGCTCGCCCCGAGCAACGGATAAAATAATCAACACAGATCAGCAAGCATCTATACGGGGATACAAGAGTTATGAACGATGTATAACATTCGGTTCACCTTCAGGATTTCCAACTCACCGCTACCATTAATTCAACACATGCATGCCCTAGCAAACAGTTAACACATCTCGCACATGAAATGACATTTAGAGATAAATGTGCGTCCACAAAACCACATAGCCACCCATCTCATACCCATGGGAGGCAAAACTACCACATATTCATCACAAGAATTTAAGCATGCATATAGGAGCGTGATACACGTGTCCCGGGTCAACTAAGGACTTTATCGGCTTGTAATGACCTTGGTGAACAAAACGAGAAGGAAACATGCAAATGGATGGCGGCCCATGTAAGTGCAAAGGTCAACTACCCGAATTAGCCGCCATCCAGACTCATACACATAACATCCCAAAACATATGAAAATAATATAAAAACTCCACCAACCTCAAGTTCGAACAACATAATGTTAGTTACAGCAAAAACACTCCCAACACGTAAATAATAACACACCACCACCTAACATACCAAGCAACATAACATAAACTCCTCCCAAACACATAAAATCACACATCACACCACCTCAAGCTCTACTACCCCATGCGGCAACTCCACCTATGCATCTGAGTCCATGTCTGGCGCATCCTGCTCCTCAAAATCATCACTCACTTCTAGCTCTGGCCAGCGACGAGGGACATAAGGCGCGGAAGTCTCTCCTGCAATCTGACGCCTCACATAACCCAACTGATCATCCACCTCCGCCTGTCTCCTAGCCTGTTGCCTGAGCTCCAATTTCAACTTCTTCTGGCTCTTAATGATAGCCACATTCTGACAGAAAAGCTTCTTAAACCACTCTTTCACAGATGCTTCCGATGACGGTGCAGTGGTCAATGACTCTCTGGCGCTCCTAGCCTGAGCGATACCACCCCTAGCCTGAGCAATACTCCGAGTAAGAATGGTGGAATCCAACGTCCCCGGATCTAACCTATCATTCGTATAAAATCTAGTCCCTGGAACACCATCCCTCCGGAGAATCGAAGTTACTAGGCACGGAAAAGGCATTCGAACATTCTTCGACACAGCCCTAAAGTCCACCATCTCACCAAATATAAACAAAGCCCAGTCACACACAGTCTCCTCATCAGTAAATGCCCACATAATGTTCCCCACCTTCTCCTGCGGTTTGTTCTCAGTCCCCCTCGGATAAATATTATAACAAACCACCTGATTGAGAAACCTGTATGCCGGCTTAAATTTGCCCGGCCAATGAGGAATTCTCGCATCCCTCCTATTTGTGTAAATCTCTCGGTTTACCCAATCCTGATTAATGGGGTTACTGACCAGTCTCGGGAAATTCGTCTCTCCCTCGGGCCTCACATAGTTTAATGCAGCAGCAATCTTATCAACATCAATGAACACGGGGGTTTTTCCTATCATAGAGGTGATCTGAGCCCCCGGATTCATAAAATCTCCAGCCTCAGGCACAACCATGCATTTATAAAACTCTTCTACCAAAGCATTATTATAGCCAGGGTTCGGCTCAAACCAAAAAGACATACCTTGCTGCCTAATCGCATCGATAGCCAGATGATTCTCCGGCCACTCACCAACCAACTCAATGTGCCTCTCATTTTTCACTCCCCTGCCCACTATTGACTCCCTCCATTGCAACTATTCGTCCCTCTCCATTTGTTCCCGGTTCCGCCTCGTCGCCCGACCCGGATAAGGTGGGCCTTCTGAGACTTCCCCCGCAGCACTGGAAGAAGTCCCAGCCTTAGCTTTCCCGGTGTCTTTCCTTGGTGCCATGATTTGGGGGTTTAAGGGTTTAGAGAGTGAGGTTTTGGGTTTTCAGATCTGGAAATTTGGTAAAGTTTAAGGGAATTTCAACCGGATATTTGGGTAGAGGGTGAAGAGAGGAGGTTGTGGTTAAATTTTGGTAGAGAATGGTGGTGATTTAGGTGGGTTTTAGGAAGTTTAGTGGGTAGGGTTTGGGTGGTTATGGAGGGGAAGAGAGAGAAAGAGAGGGAAGAGGAGAAGAAGAAGAAGAGAGAAGTGAGAAGAGGGGGCCCGATCGGCCTCTTATTTTTTTCATACGTAACGAATATGTATCGATACCCCTGAAAAGGGTATCGATACCGAGATGCTAACTTGCCATTTTTTTTTTTTTTTGAACACTTTTCCATTTTTTTTTTTTGCGACTTCCTCTCTTTCTTGGGTTTGGGTTAAGGTAAGGTGATTTGGGGTTGAGTTTGTGTGGCTCAAAGTAGGTTAAAGTTACCAAATCAATGACACCAAGGAAGCAATCTTTCCTACTTCCCAAACGGTTTCTTCCCAACATGCAGAACTCTATCTCACAGTGAGGCCAGATTCCCAAAAATGCACAGAGCAGAACACCCCCCAACTTGCTTTCCATCCCAAACACCGGCTTCCTAGGTTAGACACAGATGTTGACACGGACTGGCTGAAAAGGGTTCTATGGGACTCTTTTAGTGGTTTAATCACGCAAGAAGGCCTTGTATCTTCCCCGTTTCACGCTACCAACTCTCACAATATGCATGCAAAATTTCTAAGCTGAGTATGTGGTAAAATTGCCTACTAACTCATGCGAATGCAAATTAGGCACAACCATGGAGTATGCGATAAAATACTATGTACACTCTGTGGAAACACCTACTCATGATCATTCATAATGCAAGACTACTCAACAGAGATACCAGATATATGCATGGGGACGAATTAACAAGCAGACAATAAATTGAAAACCCATCATGCTCGACTCATTCATACACACAAGCATAACAATGTATCCCCGCATTAACAATTAAAAATCATCCCACCAAAACAGAAACGTACATTCCTCCCCCCAACTGAAAACATGCTATGCCCTCATAGCAAGAAGGCAAAAATAAGAAGGAAAGAACAAGGGAGAGAAATGAACCGTCGGATGGCAGCCAACCATCATGACCCCGGCCGATGTATGGGGAATTTTTCGTCAGTGTTGCGTTTCGCCATTGGATCTGCTCCCAGGATCCGCTCCTTCGGACCCAAAAAGGTCCACAGCTAGTCACACAGAACCGCGCCGAAGCTTTATTGGACTGACAACCGCCACATTTCGTGGCACCCCTGCTCGAGGCTCCTGAATGCCTCACTCACGCCGGCGGAGAGGCTCAAACTACCAAGGCTGGTGTGGTAGCGTGCTCGTCCTGCAAAAGACTGAAGAACCAATTTCCTACTCTGCAACAAAAGACATTAGTACCGCCCGCTAGTAGAAGCCGGGCCCACAAGAATCATAATAACAATGAAAGAACACCACCGGACATTCACGCAGTCGCACGTGTCATACTTTTCTCCCCACCCCCCAACTGGAATTGGAGAGTGGGTGGCTATACAAGACCAAAATGGTTTTTTTTTTTTTTTTTTTTTTTTTTGGAGAGACAGAAACAAGCAAGAATAAACACAAATTACGAAAAAAAAATGAAGTAAAACTACAGAAAATCAGAATTTGCCCTTACGAACCGGAGCTGGGTACACGATCCTTATTTAAACAGCGGCGTGCAAAGCTATCAGAAACCCAAGTCAATGATGGGTACCCCTATTGCTAGGGGCCGGGTCCACACTCAATTAAGAGCATGGTACGCGTAAGCTACCCGTCAAAACCTGGCTGAAAAAGCCTAAGTAACCGGGTCGTCCGAATACACAGGATCGACCAATTCCTCATCAGGTTCCCCCACTTCTAAAAACTCCAAAAACGGTTTCAGCCGTTGTCCATTAACTTTGAACACATGATCATCCTTAGAATCACGGACATCAACTGAACCATTCGGATGCACTTGCACCACGACATAGGGACCTTCCCAACGGGACCTCAACTTTCCGGGAAAAAGATGGAGACGCGAATTATAGAGCAATACTTTCTGACCAACTGTAAAGGTTTTGCGCTGAATATTCCTATCATGATACGCCTTAACCTTAGCCTTATAAATACTAGCATTCTCATACGCGTCATTCCTAAGCTCCTCGAGCTCACATAACTGTAACTTCCTATGCGCACCCACCACATCTAAACTCGAATTGATTTCCTGGAGGGCCCAATAAGCCTTCTTCTCTAACTCAACGGGTAGGTGGCAGGCCTTACCGAAAACAAGCCGATAGGGTGAAGCACCCAACACGGTCTTATAAGCAGTGCGATAGGCCCACAACGCATTATTCAACCTGGTGGACCAATCCTTCCTAGTCACACCAACTGTTTTCTCCAAAATCCGCTTAATCTCTCTATTAGCTAATTCGGCCTGCCCATTAGTTTGGGGGTGGTATGAAGTGGACACCTTGTGAGTGACTCTATACTCCCCCATTAACTTTTCAAACGACCGACTCGTGAAGTGCGTGCCCTGATCAGAGATAATGGCGCGTGGCACGCCAAACCTCGACAAAATATTCGACTTAAGGAACTCTAGCACGACTCGCGACTCCATAGACTTAGTGGGTATCGCCTCCACCCACTTGGACACATAGTCCACCGCTACCAAAATATACTCGTAACCATGCGACATAGGTAATGGACCCATAAAGTCAATGCCCCAACAATCGAAAACCTCTAGCACAAGAATGGGCGGAGGGGCATCTCCTGACGTGAAGACAATTTGCCAAGCCTTTAGCAACGGTCACATGACCTACAGAACGCATGAACAAGCTTAAACATATCAGGCCACCAGAATCCACATTGTAAAATCTTGGCGGTGGTCTTCTTCGCAGAGAAGTGACCACCGCAAGCCTCGCTATGACAGAACTCTATAATCCCCTTCTGATCAGACTCGGGGACGCATCTACGCACAATCTGATCCGCACAGTACTTAAACAAATATGGGTCATCGAATATATACTGTCGGACACTCCTCAAAAACCGCTGCTTCTCCTGGGTAGACCAATGGGGAGGAATCTGCCCAGTTACCAAATAATTGGCAATATCAGCGTACCACGGGCACTCATTAGCGGCGAACAACTGCTCATCCGGAAAAGAATCTCTAATGGGAAGATTCGAGGTGGGGTCCTCGAATTCTAGACGAGACAGATGGTCAGCCACTACATTCTCTACCCCCTTTTTATCCTTGATAATCAGGTGGAATTCTTGCAGCAACAGAATCCACCGAATGAGGCGAGCTTTCGCGTCCTGCTTAGTCATTAAGTACTTGAGGGCCGCATGATCGGTAAAAACCGTGATCTGCGAACCTACTAGGTAGGACCGAAACTTATCTAGCGCAAACACCACCGCTAACAACTCCTTCTCGGTGGTGGTGTAGTTCATCTGCGCCTCATTCAAAGTCTTACTGGCATAATATATCACACATGGGTCTTTCCCTCTCCTCTGCCCTAAAACAGCTCCGACTGCATAGTCAGAAGCATCACACATCAACTCAAAGGGAAGACTCCAATCCGGGGACTGCACAATCGGCGGAGTTGTGAGACTCCGCTTTAACATCTGAAATGCCCCCTCACAAGCATCGGACCACACAAACGGTGTGTCCTTTGCCAACAACTGACACAACGGGCGGGAGATAGCACTGAAGTCTTTAATGAACCGCCGGTAGAAACCAGCGTGTCCTAAAAATGAACGCACATCCTTAACAGACTTAGGTGTTGGGAGATTTCGGATTAAATCTATTTTGGCCTTGTCCACCTCAATACCCTTAGAGGACACAATGTGTCCCAACACGATCCCTTGGGTAACCATGAAGTGGCACTTCTCCCAATTAAGCACCAAGTGCTTCTCCTCACACCTCTGCAAAACTTTTCCCAAATTTTCGAGGCATCCATCGAATGAATCTCCGAAGACCGAAAAATCATCCATGAACACCTCTACTATCCTTTCCACCATATCGCTAAAGATCCCCATCATGCACCTGGAAAAGGTACCAGGCGCATTGCACAACCCAAAGGGCATGCGACGGTAAGCATAAGTTCCATATGGACAGGTGAAAGTGGTCTTTTCCTGGTCCTCTAATGCGACCTCAATCTGGTTATACCCCGAGTAACTATCTAAAAAGCAATAAAAGGCCCGACCCGCTACCCTCTCTAAAATCTGATCAATGAAAGGAAGAGGGAAGTGGTCTTTCCGGGTGCTCGCATTGAGCTTCCGGTAGTCTATGCAAACTCTCCATCCTGTGGGAACTCGGGTTGGTACTAACACTCCCTCCTCATTGGTCACGACGGTCACTCCTGCCTTCTTAGGCACCACTTGCACTGGGCTCACCCACTCACTATGAGCAACTGGGTATATGATCCCCGCATCCAACAACTTAAGCACCTCAGCCCTAGCCACGTCTTTCATGTTGGGGTTAAGACGCCGCTGAGGTTGCCTGGAAGGCTTTACACTCTCCTCAAGAATAATGCGGTGTGTACACACCGTTGGGCTTATACCATGCAAATCCGCTATGGTCCAGCCAATCGCGCCCATATGCTCTCTCAACAAACTAAGCAGTTTCCTCTCTTGATCTTCCTCGATGGATGAGGAGATCACAACCGGATAGGTATCATTGCCTTTCAAAAAGGCATACTTAAGCGTGTCCGGTAGAGGTTTCAACTCTGGTTTAGGCGGCTGGACAGATGACGGAAGAACCTTGGGCGGAGGGTCGCCCAATGGCTCAAACATAGGGTCATGAGTGACCCCACACATCTCCTCACATGACTCTTCGACATCTAGCAACTCTAAAAAGCTCACCACCTCTGCTGAGTCCAAAAATGATGTTTCCTCGGAGGTAAGAGCAACCTCCAAGGGGTCCTTATACAGGACTGTATCGATATGCTCCTGGACTAACGTGTCAATCAGACACAACTCCTCAGACTCCTCCTCATCCTCTAACGTACTGACACTGAACACATCCACCTCCATTCTCTCCTCACCGACAGATAACTGGACCTTGCCAGTTTTGCAGTTCATAACAGCATTGGAGGTGGCTAGGAAAGGACGCCCTAAGATGATGGGAGTCTTCTCTAAAGCCTCACGACCGGGACTAATGTCTAAAATAATGAAATCAGCGGGGAATTGAAACTCCCCTACCCGGATCAACACATCCTCTACCACTCCCTTGGGCACTCTAATACTCCGGTCAGCCAACTGTAGCGTGACTGGAGTCTCACTAAGGTCACCTAAGCCCAATCTCAAGTATGCTGAATAAGGGAGCAAATTAACACTCGCTCCCAAATCCAACAATGCCTTGTCAAAGTTCTGACCTGCTATGGCTATGGGAATAGTGGGACACCCTGGATCCTTGCACTTGGCAGGAATCTCAGTCTGCAGAATGGAGCTCACTTGCTCCGTCAGAACCACGTTGTTCTGACTCTTGCGCTTAGGTGTGCAGAGGTCCTTCAAAACCTTAGCACACTGGGGAAAGGATTCAATTGCCTCCATCAGGGTGATGGGGAATTGAACTCTCTTAAACAACTCCATCATCTTAGTGTTCATGGTTTGCTTAGGTCTCACCGCCAGTCTTTGGGGAAATGGAGCTACTGGCACAGCTGGCGGTGGTGGAGTCGTGAGGGCCGCAGTTGTAGGCACCACCACTTCAGGTGACTCCTCTCTCTCTTCTACTACCTCCCGAGGCACCTCAGCAGTATCAAAAATGACCTCAGGCTCAATAACTGGCTCCAAGGGTGGAGCCTGTCTTAGTGTTGGCTGAATGGTCTTATCAATGGTTTTCCCACTCCTCAGAATGGTAACTGCCTTAGCCTCTTCCTGATTTTTCCCTTGAACATTGGGACCTGAAGGATTTCCCACATAATGGGCACCTGCTTGACTACCTTGGGCCGGAAACCTACCCTTCTCTTGTTGCATTTGACTGATCACCGCAGTGAGTTGCGTCATTTGGGCCGTAAGGGCCCCAATTTGCTGCCTGGTATCAGTCTGAAATGTCAGCTGAGACTGCATTAGGGAATTCATGGAATCCTCAAAACGGGGTGGTGCATAACCTGGGGGCGGCCCACGGGTGGATGGGCCTCCCCCCCTGCCTTGCTGTGGCTGGTAGTTGTAAGGAATGACTTGGCCCTGCGGGGGCCTGGGTGCTTGGGACTGATGAAACTGTTGTGGCGGAGGCGGCGCAAGGGGTTGCGCTTGACCTCCACCTGCGGGTCTAGGGTCTGACCACCAGTCTTTGGAATGATCTCTCCATCCTGGGTTATACGTATTTGAGTAAGTGTCCCAATTCCTCACAGCATTTACCTCTTCCTGATTATTCTGACCTGCTCCCTTAGCGGCTAAAAATCCGGGGCATGCAGTTGCAATGTGCCCCTTACACTCACACCACACACAGACTTCCTCTATACTGACCTCATGCACTGGACGAGTCTGCCTAACTTCTAATTCCTCTAGCTTTTGCGCCATTTTCTCAACCTGGGCCTGGAGTCGCTGGTCACGAATGGTAACAGGGATAACAGTGGACCCAAAAGGTCCGGACCGATCAAAATCAGAGGGTTCTAACGCCCTCTGCCTATCTGCTAGGTCATCTAGAAAATCCCAACCCTCATCCGCAGTTTTGGACAAGAAGTCGTCCCCTTTACACGAATACTCTATGTGCTGGATTGTCTCAGCGTTGAGACCCAGGTGAAAGAATTCGACCAACTGTATCTTCTCAAAACCAGGGTGTGGCATTCTTAGGAGCAAATCTTTGAAACGCTCCCATGCCTTTACAAAAGACTCTCCCCTCTCTTGCCTAAAACCTTGAATTTGACGCCTTAAACTATTAGTTTTAGCCTCAGAAAAATATTTTCTGTAAAATGCGTCACGCACATGCGCCCATGTGGTGAAGGACTGAGGCTTTTGCATTCTAAACCATCTAAGTGCGCCATCTTTTAAAGTTGCCTCAAACAGCTTGAGGCAGGCATTGTCATATTGGGTAGTAGACGCCAGGTTGCGCACTAACCCCTCAAACGTCCGCACATGTTCGTACGGATCATCGGACTCTCTCCCATAGAAGTTAGGGAGGCTATTCAGGACACCAGGCTTTACAGTGAAGGCATTGCGTGCCTCCTGTGTCTCTCGAGGGAACACAATCGGCCCGGGAGGAGTGGTCCTCTCGGGATTCAAGTGCTGTCTCAACGATGGTTGTTGAATTACCTCCTGGTCTCCCATCTCAAAAGATTCTGGTTCGGAAACTGACTCTGACTGATACAGCGGATTACTTAAATTAACTGACTCGAAAGGTAAATCTATGTAGAGTCCACTAATGGGAATGGACTCTGACCGACTCTCTACTGACTCTGACGAAGAATTTGAAGACTCTGACTGACTCGACCTGTTCTCTATCTTAACCAAACGATTAGTACGATCACGGTAATAGAGAGGATCAGGCTTACGTACGACTTGCTTACCTCTACCTATGATGACTCGACTAAAATTTAACAAACCTAAACTAACACCGTTTGAACACACGTCACCGTCCCCGGCAACGGCGCCAAAAATGCTTGACCGTTCGGGTGATTAATAAATTAACTTAGAATTTCGTCCCAAGCGTAGGACTATCGACCGGTGCAGCACAATAAATCCGGAAGTACCGGAGTCGAACCACAGAGACGGTCTACGGTGTTGACCCAAACAATGCTAGATACTACGTTGGTAACTGGCTCTCAGGTAGCCACCCCTTGCTCAATTGGTTTAATTAATTATCTAAATTGAATTAATTTAATTACTGACTCTGAATTTAAACAGGAGAGCACAGCCGTGGGCACTACGGTGCCCGCAACTAGTCTAATCCACATTCACTCGGGCCACAATTATTTAATTAATAGGTTTAAAAATATGGAATTAGTTCCTAACAAGTGCACACCACTTGTCACTAATTCCTGCGCAATTTAGAATGGGCGATGCCCGGGTTTTGTTTGCTAGAAAAATTCCGTATTCAGAAACTGCGCATCAATTAAAGTGATTCGGCACCGAGGTGGAATATGAATCAGCCTAGCCACGGGACACCTTGTCCCGCGGCTGCACTCAATACGACTACTCACACATATTAAAATAAATTGCAGAAATCAAAATAATCTTAGATCTAGACATGCTTGGAATTAAAATACGAAAAACAATAGAGAACAATACCGTAATTGCAATGGAAGAAATTCAAATTTGATTATCAATCCGCAAAGTAACAAGGCACTGGAAATCTGGAAATTAAACTTGAATGCGTAACCACGAATGAAGAACTTCAAATCTGGAGCCGAAAACTTGCGAAACAAAAGTCTATGTAAAAGTTGTGGAACCCTAGAATGGGTTTAAACTTAGGTATTTATACTTACTAAGTAATCCTAATGAAAAACGAACAAAAATCGTTAAAGAATTCGTTCTACGACCAATAAAACGACGTAGTTTCGAATCTGCCCCCGTAAGCTATCGGTATCGATACCCCTAATAAGGGTATCGATACCGAACCCTTATCTCATTCTTCCGCGTGCGACGTAGGTATCGATACCCTTTTCATGGGTATCGATACTAAACATTCTGGACGAATTGCGCACTCTTCATAACCATCTAGTATCGATACGGCTCTCGGGGGTATCGATACCGACCCCTTAAGCCGTCCTTTTCAGCATTCCAAGCCCAACCTTCGACTCCCACGCCCAGCTCCGCTTCAAGCCATGCAAGAGTGCACCAAAGACATCTTTCAACCTGGAAAATCATGCAAACACCAAAAACACTACCAAGCACGCATTAAACAGAAAATAGCATTAAACCGCACGTCTAACGCGCCAACTCCCCCTACTTAGGCGCTTATATATGGAATATCACGCGCCTATCACTTTGGCCAATAAAATAACCCATGATGAGTCATCCTACTTCTCCAATTGGTCATGGGCAACCCTGATTAAATACAAGCAGGGGGAGGAGATGCTTAAATTTAGTCAGGGGAGATAACTCCCCCCATTTTACCTCCTTATCCATCATGCAATTTCCTTCGGATGAAATTTATAAAGTATTTTCACGCATAATTTTTTTATTTTTTGCACCAAATTAAACTACTAATAGAGATCTTTAATTCGATACAAAAAATTTGAAAATTTTTATACTTTAGAATTTTACATTGTTCACTTGTTGACTTATTGAGTTAATTTTAATATTTAATATTCTTAATTTATACCATACAAGAATATTGAACTGAATTACTCCATTATAACATAATTTTGATAAATATAACAAAACAATTAATTTTCGTATTTATATACATGATCTAATATATGCATTACCAAGGGTAAGAAAGTCTTTTGACATGATTTTACATCATCCACCATCCTTATCCTCCCCCTTTTTTTTATCTTTCATCCAAACCATGGACTATTGTATCTCTAGTTTTTAACTGTCACATCAATATGGGTCCACCCTTCTTATTTAATCCCCCTTGCTATTTAATCCCTCCAAAACCAATACGCCATACAAACGAGCCCTTAATGTCGAGTCCAATTCTCAGAGTCGGCCCTGAGGTAAAGCAAGTGTTGCAGCCAATTTAGGCCCCCAAAAAATACGAATTTTAATGGCCTCATATTTTAGTATTCCTAGGTACCCTTAGGTATCTTTTGTAATACCAATAAAAAAATGTACGCCGTATATAATGCCCAACTTCAAAATCAAAAGAGGCCCAATTTCAAACTCACAATAATTAAAAAGGATTTGTCAGGACATGAAAAAAAAAAAGAGCAAAAAGTAGACACCCTAATTCAATCTCAAACGGGTGTTCTCGATAAGTTTTTGAGTAAAAATGAGAGTTCAAGTTTGGTTGAAGACTTAGTGGAAGAATAACATGAAGATTCGGAAAATGAAGAACAAGAGAATTTGGGGAATAGAGAAAAAACGGAGTAACCAAATTTTAGATACGAATGGCCAAAAGAATATATGCTAAAATTACTTTCATACTTATTGATTTTTTTGGACCAAGATGGTTTTTTTGGGGGTTCGATATCACTTGGACTTTGCGCTTTTTTTATTTATTCAAACGATGCACAATTGATTAGTTTTGCATGGGAGACAA
Source organism: Vaccinium vitis-idaea (assembly GCA_963854785.1). Classification (NCBI taxonomy): domain Eukaryota; kingdom Viridiplantae; phylum Streptophyta; class Magnoliopsida; order Ericales; family Ericaceae; genus Vaccinium; species Vaccinium vitis-idaea. Next base: position 21,391,977 of record OY978224.1, on the reverse strand, counting down.
CTAATTATTTTGATTACACAAAATAAAAATAATTAATTAGCAAAAGATAAGGGACCTTACTTGCTACTAAGTACAAAAAATTGATTACACAATCCAATTGATTATTTTGTGTTTAATGCGTGGGAGACAACTGGACAAGAGTTATTGGAGCCGAAAAATTCAAATCCAACTGTAGAGCATGGACAATTCCTTGTCTAAGCACTATTTTAATTACGTTAAAAAAAGGTAATTGATATTCACACTCTCCAAATTGTTATCTACACCCCCTTTTTGTCTTTTAGTGAGATTTTTACACATGAAAATTTCACTAGAAGACAAAAAAGGGAGTGTTGATAACAATTTGAGGGGTGTGAAAATCACTCCCCTAAAAAAAAGTACTATTATAATCTTTTTTGTTGTTTTTCTTTGTTAAACATGTGTTGTATAAGGAGACATGGAATATTTTTGTACGCGTGTATCAGTGTACGGGCTACGGGCGGGTTGAAGCTAAAATTCTTAGGTCCAATCCCGGCCCATCGAAAAGTCAAGCTGGGCTAGCCCACCCACTTGGCGGGCTCGGGCTCAGGAAAGCCCAACTGGCTTAGTGGGCTTCAGGCGGGCTGCGGGCCAACGACCTGAATGATGAGGCTTAACTGCAATGTATTCGTCACTCTTTTTTCAAGCAATCCAATCTGAACAGTAAACAATTAATCAAACAGGAAATGAAATTGGTTTCTTAAAGTTGCTACTCCCTCCATTCCTTAAAAAGAGTAGTTATTTCATTTTGGACTGTTTTTAAATAAGTGTGATATTGAAAAGTTAGTGGGTAAAAGTTGATATATTTCCTATTTTGCCTTTAAAAGTAGATTCCTTTTGAAAAGTTAGTGGGTTAAGTTTAATGATGATATCTTCATCAAGGGCAATAGTGAAAAATGAATGTAAAAGTTGATATGAAAAGTGTAATGATGATACTTTTTTAATAAGTTGAAATTACGAAGCTACACACTTCTTTTGAAACGGAGAGAGTATTGTTATTGTTATCATAGAAAATGGAAATGGGGGAAGTTACGAATGGAGAATAAGAGCAAAATATACTCCATTAGGGCATCCTTATTTGACACACAAAAAAAAACACCAAATTTAACCTCAAAAACACCTTTGATAATTTAGCAAGTCACTTTTCAAAAAATTCACAAAATCAGACTCTCTATTCAAACTTTAGCAAGTCACTTTATCAAAAGATTACAGAATCAGACTCTCTATTCAAACTTTTAATCTTCCCTCGCTCCTCCTCTTTTAGTGAGTGAACAGTAGGTCACCAAATTTGTTAAGTTACTGTAGCAAAGTTAAAAAATCTTCAAATTGGTGAGTTTGTTTGGTGAGGCTGATTTTTGAGGTTTTGGAGGAATTTGCTCTCTACTTTAACTTTAAAGTTAAAATAGAGAAGCTGATGATGATGCTCTTAGAATGAGACAAACAATGACAAATATACTCCATTAAAAAGAAACAGAGGGAGGTATTGTTATTATTATCATAGAAAATGGAAATTGGGGATGGTACAAATTGAGAACAAGAGCAAAAATATACTCCATTAGAATGAGACAAACAATGTCAAATTACTACAAAACCTACCTTTTTATCAAGAAAAGCTCCCAAAACCTTACACAGATCAACAGTAGTTCCTTACACCTCGTCAACCACCACATAATACCCGTAATTCCTCCAACAACCACATAGTACCCGTCCCCGCTTCCTTACACCTCGTCAACCACATATAATACTAGTTATTTCAGAAACTGACTTAAAAACTAATCTATTTTGCCCTAATAAGTCACTTGACTTATTTTTTTTGTCGTTATTTAATTTTTTCCGTGTTTGCTAGTTTTTCATCAATTTTTTTGTATATATTGGTTTGTCTGGACGAGAGGAATAAAAAAAAGTAAAAACTTATGATCCAAGCTCAAATTTTTGAATAGAGACAGAATAAGTTCCTTGTTTTCCATTCGATAAAATGGGAATCCCATAAAATCAAGTGGGTGATTTTAGCGAATGAGAAAACCATTTGCTAAAATCAACCCATTTTCGACCATGCACTCTTGCGTCGTCAAATGTCGTATGTATGATAGAGGTGGTGTGGTGATTTACTTCAATGCTAATAATTATCCCCAAGGTTCAACGAATCAATCAATGAAGCTATAATCGGACCCGGATAGAGATGATGGTTCAGTAGCATCAATAACAGGGGTGGAACCCATTTCAACTGATCCATATAAGTACCCATTAATGAAAATAAAAGCGTAGGCTTGCCACCCTGGGACTTAGGTAATTGATGTCGCTCCTAATTGTGTTGAATGTAGAGGAGTGAGTACTTTAATTCTTTCACTGGATTAATTTTTAGCAAATGGTTTTCTTATGGGCCACAAAGCAAAAAATCCAAAACATTTGGCAATTTTAAAGGGAAGGACAATGAACTTTTGCAATCGAACATAAAAATAAAAACATTTGCCATTTTTAAAAGGAAGGACAATGAACTTTTGCAATCGAACATAAAGACAAAAAAAAAATTAGTGAAGTGTTACTAATTTTTAAAAATTTAAATTTTGAACATAAAATTAAAAAAAATCACCACCCCATCTTTGGCTGACCACTTCCGGCGACCAAAAAAATTAGTAACGTGTCACTAATTTTTAAAAATTCAAATTTTGAACATAAAATTCAAAAAAATCACTACTCCACCTCCGGCCGACCACCACCCCACCTTTGCCCGAGCACTTCCGGCGACCAAAAAAATTAGTGAAGTGTCACTAATTTTAAAAAATTCAAATTTCGAACATAAAATTAAAAAAAATCACCACTCCACCTCCGGCCGACCACCACCCCACCTCTAGCCGAGCACTTTCGGCGACCAAAAACATTAGTTAAGTGTCACTAATTTTTAAAAATTCAAGTTTCAAACATAAAATTCAAAAAAATTAACACCCCACCTCCAGTCGACCACCAACCCACCTTTGGCCGACCACTTTCGGCGACCAAAAAGATTAGTGAAGTGTCACTAATTTTTAAAAATTCAAATTTCGAACATAAAATTCAAAAAAATCAACGCCCCACCTCCAGCCGACCACCACCCCACCTCTGGCTGAGCACTTCCGGAGACCAAATAAAGTGTCACTAATTTTTAAAAGTTCTAATTTCGTACAAAAAATTCGAAAAAATCAACTCCTGCCTCCTGACCAAACACCACCCCATCTCCAGCCGACCACTTTCGGCGAAAAAATAATTAGTGAAATGTCACTAATTTTTAAAAGTTTTAATTTCGTACCAAAAATAAATAAATAAAACAGTAAAACAGTGTCAGCTAACTTCTCATTCACTTGTCAAATAAATTCCATTTGTTATAACAGTTGTTGGTTAATCATTAACGGATTAACATGATTATCATGTTTCCTATTAATCTCTCTCAATTGCGCAAACGCAATTGTGAATGCTTATGGGAAGGCAGATAACTTGGGGCTGATTCAAACCAGCGCTCGGCGTCCTGAGCCTCGAGAGACGATTCAAGCCGAGTGAAATCATAGAAGTGAGAAGCATCAAACTCTACTTCTGAGACCTCGAAATAAAATAATAAAAAATTATTGCAAACCAAAAGTTGAGGTGCATGTAATCAAAATTGACCTCGTAATCAAAATCGACTTCACAAGATTAGTTAAGGTGCACGTAAACTGACCCTGATATCCCGCGTTATAGAAAAAAAATTTATTGCAAACCAAAAGTTGGAATAATCATTTCAAGAGCATGATTTCGTTCCTTTTTAAAAACTGTAATATTATTGCATGATTTCGTTCATTAGTCACTGACACCCATAGATCTAAGCAATTTACATTTTTTTTTTTTTGATGCTGTCAATATTTTTTTCTTAAGAAAAAATTGTAATATTGCATTGGTATATTTTGGTGTCATTTTGGCATGCTTTTAAGGTATAATGATCATTCATTTTTAACTCACCTCATTTTTCAATGTAGATTCGAAGGTATGCATGACGAAGCAAAATTTGTGAAATTCGTGCCAACAGAAATTAGTAATGTTGCCATGTTTTATGAAAAGTAACAATAACGAATAAGCCTTTTAAATTTTCCAACAATGAATACACGAAAACAGGACTTTTACAGCCCCATATAATCGTTAGCCTCAAGAGATACAGGATACGAAGAGTTTTAGATGTATTTGAATCCATAAAGGGTGTTTTATGTCAAAAATAAAGAGAGAGTGTGTGTTTTAGTCCTATTGTTAAATGAATAATAAAAATCATGTCTTTATGTTTGATTGCAAAAGTACCTTGTCCTTCCCTTTAAAAAAGGCAAAATATAGTGCATTTATGACTAATTTTCCCTTTTCTTATTCACTAAAATTACCCACTTGAAAACACAGTAGTTGAAAAGATACTACTGTTACACTGTAATAAAAAAACGTACAGTATTTACAAAAAAGTTGGAGATGCGGGGTATCGATCCCCGTACCTCTCGCATGCTAAGCGAGCGCTCTACCATCTGAGCTACATCCCCCGGGTGGTAATTGTGTAGAAAATTAGTAATTTATTAAATGTTTAATGGAAAGATACACTTCCAAGCTTAAAGTTTGATTTTTGTGGAGATTGCGGGATATCGATCCCCGTACACGACGTCGTTCCGCAGAAGGAAGAAATCGAAAATTGAAATCAGATTGCTCCCCCTTTTCTTCGGACTTCGATAAATGTAACAAGAGAGAGAATCAGACGAAGAAGAAAAGGAACCACCACCGCCGAACATTCTCACGGCGACGAGCTTCGAACCGGACCCGTGAAGGTTCTCTCTCTCTCTCTCTCTCTCTCTCTCTCTCTCAGTTGCTATAGGGTTTCAATTTGAGAAACCCTAAACTCTTCTAAGTTGATGGGTTTAAAAAAAAACAAACCCTAAATTGGAGTACTTTCTGGTGATTTTGTTGTTGTTACTGACATTTTCATGAACCTGTTGCTTGCCAATCCTATTGCTGGGTAATGCTTTCGTGTTGTGCAAATTGATGTCGGTTGCTCCAACTTGTTCCAGAGCTACGGTAGTCCTAATTTAGTTTAAGATTACAAATGAGCAATGGTAGTCCTAATTTAAGAATCCAAATTGCTTGGCATAGACAAATCATATGAACAGAGCATTTTTGGCAATTGGATACCCTGGTGATTCCAAAGGAATGTTTTCTTCAAGTTTGTGCCGAGATAGCTACTCATGTTTGGACTGGGTTAGTGTATTCCACGACCTCGGGCTGAAGCTTGGCTTTTTTTTTGATCAGTGGCTGAAGCTTGGCTTGACTCTGCTTGTTTCGGTAGTGTATATAACTTGTAACCTCTTTTGATTTGCACCAATCTTTAACTGCAAAGTTAATGAATTGCCATGCAAATTTGATAGAATTACAAAGCGGCATTTAGGCCAACGTTTATATGCCAATAATTTGATCAAGGGCCTTACAGGCTCATCTTGTTTATCCGAAGGAAGCCATTGTTCAGTTCATTCAATGACAGTAGCGGTTTATTCTGTCCACTACTCAATTGCATCATAGAAAAGGGTCCAAAGGGTTGTGTGAAGTCTGTATTTTGGTAAGTTTAAATAACAGAAGATAAACTAGTTTTATTTATTTGTAGCATAATTGGTTGCGTGAAGTCTGTATTCGTAGTAGTTTATTTGGCCCTGGTTGTCCATTGTTGTGTCCCTTGGTTGTGTTTGTAGCATACTTGGTTCATTTATGCTTGGGGACACTTTTTGAATTCCTAGTAGTGGCAAATGCTTAACAGTTTCAAACATGAGATCTCAGCAAAACGCTTTCTTTTTATTTCCTGTAGTACTTTTCTTAATCATCTTTTTAGTTCTATTTTGTGCACTTGAGCAAAACACTCTTTCAGCCTTTCAGGTAGTCGGAGCACTGTCAAGTGTCAACAAAGTTGCCCTCTCCGATCTGTAGAGAGAGATGATGATAGTCCGAGCGCTGTCTCCTCCATCAAAGCTCAAACTCATCCTTCCATTCTCTCACTTCATATACACATACACAACACGTGTATCTGTACCTGTTCCATCAATCTTTGAGACCCAAACAAATCTCAACCCCGAAAACCCTAGTAAAGCCGTACTGAAACCCTCACAATTGTTTCTCAGACCCTTCTCCTCACAACCCAAACCCCCTAAATCCCCAACTTTAACCCTCTACAGAGATGGAAATTACGATGAATCCACCTCCTCCCAATCCCTCTTCCACATCTGCCCTGGTTGTGGTGTCCCAATGCAAAAGTCTGACCCAAAACAACCTGGGTTTTTCATCACACCGTCCCCCAAAAATCCTGATTACAAATTTCCTATCAATCGAAACCCAGTTGCAGAGGAGCTCGAGATTTCAAATTCCCTGAAAAAGGGCATTCTCAATGAGCTCGTAGAACACGAAAAAAATAACGAAAACCCTAGTCCTAACCCTAGTTTTCTAGAGATGCCCGTGGTTTGTACAAGGTGTCACTGCCTGAGGCACTACGGGAAGGTGAAGGATCCGATGGTGGAGAATCTGTTACCGGACTTCGATTTCGATCACACAGTTGGGAGGAAGTTGAATTCGACAACCAGTGCGAGGACGGTGGTTTTGATGGTGGTGGATGCAGCGGACTTTGATGGGTCTTTCCCTAAGAAGGTGGCCAAGTTGGTTTCGACCGCCATAGATGAGAATTCCACCTTGTGGAAGGAGGGTAAATCGGGAAATGTACCTAGGGTTGTATTGGTGGTGACAAAGATTGATCTCTTGCCAAGTTCATTGTCTCCAACTCGGTTGGAGCATTGGGTTCGGACTCGAGCAAGAGAAGGTGGAGCTAGTAAGATAACAAGTGTGCATTTGGTGAGTGCATTGAGGGATTGGGGGTTAAAGAATCTGTTTGATGATGTGGTGGGATTGGCGGGGCCGAGAGGGAATGTATGGGCGATCGGGGCACAGAATGCAGGGAAGTCGACTTTGATCAATTCGATAGGGAAGCATGTTGGTGGGAAGATTGTGCATTTGACTGAAGCACCTGTGCCCGGGACTACATTAGGGATTGTTAGGGTTGAGGGGGTACTACCGAGCCAGGCGAAGTTGTTTGATACGCCAGGACTTCTGCATCCTCATCAGATTTCAATGAGATTGACTAGGGAAGAGCAGAGACTTGTGCAGATTAGCAAGGAGTTGAAACCCAGGACGTATAGAATCAAGGTTAGAAAGCATGCTAACTTTCCTTGTTGATTGATTCGAGAAGAGATTGTGATTTGGATGTTGGTTTGTCATAACAACCTTGAATTCTATTAAAACATTGGCTAGGGTGATGTCGTCAATTCTTTAATGACTGTAACTCTGTGAGGTTCTTGTAGACGAAAATGATAATTGAGCAGAGTTAGTACTGATCATCAAAATAGAAAATAAAAAAGAGCAACATGTACTAACATGCTCACAACAGCTACAGAGTCTACTTTGCAAGTTACGTATTGCTTTTCGCTTTTCGTCTCGAATAGCCCATTTGGTTTGAGGGACTCGATGAGCAAAGATAAGAAACGGAGAGAAAAGGAAACCCGTAACTTGTGTTGATTGTGAGAAATGAAGAGAAATGATACACGCATAAAAAGCCCCTTCCACGTCTCACCAGAAGTGGTGAGATTTGGTGAGAAATGCTAGTAATTTCTTTCCTTATCTCATTTGCTTTCAAAATGCAGCCCAATTTTAATATAGTGAAGTGGAGAATTTTTTCTATCAATTTGTTTGGTTGGACAAAATATTTCTGCATTGCTACTCCCTCAAACATTCTTCCACTTTGTACCTTCCAAACATACAAATGTCAAGGCTTATTTGTTTCTGAGAAAAATTACATGTAAACAAGGACGCATGGATGTACCTAGTTTTGCTGATCTTACTAAGCACTGCATACTATATCACTGCAAGTAACAAGACATGTTTCAGAGTCAGTAAATTTGGGCCGCACTGAGAGTGTGATGCAATGCTTTATCACATTGGCTCTTTTCATGATTTATGAATGTTGTGAGATGTAGTGAAAACTACTTTTATGAAGCTGTATATATAATTCCTGTTATTGTCAAACAGAAGACCAGGATGCTATTATGTGTAAATGGATATTGTTTCACCAAGCACTTTCTTGCACAACCAAACGCAGTAGGGTGCGATTTTACATATCTTAGATCACCAAGTTGAAGCTTGAATCGAGAGAATAGTAGGTAGAATGCAACGTACTAGAGGAATTGGTTTGCATCATAGACTTCTAGCTCACTTGTGTAATATTCATTTGTTTCAGGCAGGACATTCAGTTCATGTTGGTGGACTGATGAGGTTAGATATAGAGGAATTATCAGCAGATTCTATTTATATCACAGTGTGGGCATCTCCTTACCTTCCATTACACATGGGGAAAACTGAGAATGTACAAAAAATGCTGGAAGATCATTTTGGTCGTCAATTACAGGTATAATTTAACCTTAACAACTGTAGAATATAGATTTTTTTTTCCTTGCTTGAGAGTTCCCATTGTCCAATTATTGCTTCTCCAATAACCTTTTGGAGATTACATTTCTTATACACGAATGAGATCTCAGGTTGAGCTCCCTGATTGAGACTATTTCATTTTGGGCAAGTTTTGGACTCCAATTATGCAAATCATCCAATTATTCGTTTTTTCTGTCCCCATTCGTTTGCCCCTTTTTGTGTGAGTGTGTAGTCGTGCCTTTTAATCCTGTCATCGGCTGAAGCTTTTTTAATAGGAAATATTTAAAATTTATTTCACCAATCCAAAGATCTCAAAAGGAAAAAAAAGAGAAGAAAAAGAAATTAGTGACAATGGAGGGTTAAACTGTGGTGGGTTCCAATATTGAGGTCCGATTACCGGTATAGCCACAGAATACCAAATTTTAGGTTTGGGGTTCTAGATATAAGGCCTGTACGAATTGTTCTTGACTTTTTGTTAGGCATGTGTTTTTTTTAATGTCTAGTGTGATTGTCTGACGTTATTTTCCTTGCACCAGCCACCAATTGGGGGGAAACGATCCGAGGAGCTTGGGCTATGGGTTAGAAAAGAATTCCGTGTCTCTGGCAATTTTTGGGACTCAAGTTCTGTAGACATCGCTGTTGCAGGTGTTGGTTGGTTTGCTATTGGGCTTAAAGGAGAGGCTTCTTTAGGAGTTTGGACTTATGATGGAATTGATGTTATTCTACGCAATTCTCTTATTCCTGATAGAGCACGGAGTTTTGAAGTCGCTGGGTTTACGGTCTCAAAAATTGTCTCCAAAGCTGACCAAACTTCGAACAAGTTGAAACGCCAAGGCCGAAAGAAGCAGAAGCGGAGTGACTTGAAAGCAGAAGCAGCTTTGGCCCCAATTACTCACAGCCACATCGGTTAAGTTGGGGATTCAACATCCCTTATTTTCACCTTTCCAAGTACTACATGGATCCCAAGTTGGTAAAACCCTTGGTTTCATTTCTGCTGAAGTTTCTGGCTGGAGTGATCGGGACCTAAGATGACACGAGGTCTCAGTTGAAGTTCCCCATCATACAGATCTTTTCTTAGAACAAGGAAAAGTCAGCAACTTTTTTCTGGCGCGGAAGTAAATAATTAATGGGCCGGGTTCTCCTTGTGCACAAGTATTTTCCAGATACGTAATTTTGGGTGAGGGTTGATAACATGAAATTGAATTCTCAGATTGATTACATGATCAGGAAAGCATTGATACTATCTGTTGCTGCTCTGGTAGTCTAGATCTCTAAATTCGGGCTTCGACCCGCATTCAGGTTTAGGGAATTTTCAGCGGTGTTCTCGTGTGGTTTAGGAATTTTAGTACTCCGTATTTCCTAATGTGGGAGTAATTTTTTAGATTTTCAGGTTTAGGGAATTTTCATCGTACAAATTTGTTCTTTGTCGGAAGTAAGAATACTTTCTCATCGTACAAATTTGTTCTTTGTCGGAAATGGTTTTCTGGCATTTGAGAATATCTTTTCATAATATCTTCTCAAAATTGATCTATAAAAACATCAAACATCAGGAAGAAACAAATTCCTGAATCCCTAGTCTTAACAGCCAATCCGATTTTGTTTGGAGCCTATGGAAAGGAAAAGAAAAGACAAGAAAATAAAGAAGGGGAAAATTGTGAGGAAAGTTAATTATTTTCTCTTGTTTGGTTGGAAAAGAAAATGAAAGGGAAAAGAAATTTCTCTTGTTTGGCTTAAAGAGGAAAATGGAAAGAAAATAAAGTTGTAAATACCTTTCTCCTTCTAAATTCAGTTTCCTCTTTATTTTCTTTCCCTTTTTCTCTTTCTTGAGTTTTCTTCCACAGAATTTCTTGTAGTTTTTTTTTCTTTCCTCCTTATACTTGGAACCAAACTACCACGGATGAAAATTTCTTATTTTCGTTTCCTTCCCGTTTTCCTAGGTTCCAAACAGAGCTCCTCTCTTTAAGCTTGAAGACTGAAAAAGAAAGAAAAAAGAAACTCTTCAACTTCGCAAATCTGAGTGGTGTTTTGGCTTAAAAAACCAACTTGACTTATTTTTTTGTTTTTATTTGATTTTTTTTTTGCGTTTATTAGTTTTGCATAGATTTTGTGTGTATTATTGGTTCGTCTCGACGAAAGGAATCCAAAAAGGTAAAAAATTATGATTAGAACTCTCAATTTTTTGAATAAGATCGAAAAAAGTGTAAAAAACTATCTTTATCTTTTTTTAACTTATTTTTGTCTTTATTAAAAAAAAACTTCGATCATAATTTTTTACATTTTTTATTCCTCTCGCCTAGATGAACCAATAATACACAAAAAGTTAATGCAAAACTAAAAAACGTGAAAAAAAAAAATCAAATAAAGATGAAAAAATAAGCCAGCTAACTTTTTAAACAAAAAATTCCCAAGCATTTTATTAGTTTGTTTAACATAGTGGGTCCCAAGAAAGAAGAAAGAAGGATTCAAAAGTTGAAGAGTATGCATCTTGCCACAAAAAACTGTAGCCTGTCACGCGAATAATAAAAATACATATTTAGAATAAAAATTTACTTGCCATGCACCAAAATCGATATTTTACATTTTTGTATTTTTTTAATCTTAGCATTAATTTTTTATTTATTTTAATCTTAGCAATAAATTTAATTTCACCCTTCCAGTTGTTCTTTAGAGTTTTGGCTAAATAATTGAGCCAAATTATTTTTTTTATCGTTGTTCATTTTTTTCCGCATTTTTTTAGTTTTATATCAATATGTTGTCGATTATTAATTCATCTCAATGATAGGAATCTAAACACTAAAAATTATCAACAAAACTAAAAATTTGTTAATAAAAACAAAAATAATCCAATGAGTCAGTTTGTTTTGAATTATTTTTGTATTTAGCGAACTTTTTTAAAATTCTAATCATAATTTTTAATTTTTAGATTCCTCTCATCGAGACAAACCAATAATCGACATAAAGGGGATGTGAACAATAATTTGGGAGCCGGCTGCCAATTTTATTTTTCAGCTTTATTCATATTTTAAGTGAATTCTTTTGAAAGAAACCTAGGATAAAATCGTAATCGAAACAGTTCATTTCATGTTTTTTTCAATCACTAAAACACGCATCACAGACATTCGAGACGCTGCTATTGTTATTATATTTGTGATCTTATTTATCTATTGTTATCATTTCCCAATAATAATAAAAATAATAATAATAATGGCAATAGGTTTGGTTATAATATGAAAAGCCTTGCACGAGTAGTTCTAAACCGAGTGCCCGGGGGTGGCCGTGCAGCCATGGTGCGGCCGCGCCGGCATGGTTCCGGCGATCAGAGTCGTTCACCGCATAAACCTTGTCAAGTACAACAAGCTTCCAATCATCGGAAAGATACCGGTGCGATCACGCCATGAGGATGCACAGAAATCCCAGGTCCATTGTAAACTTGTAATAAGACGACGACGACGACGACGACAAATTGTTACGATAGTATAATGAATACTCTGAGAGCGTACTCTCTCAGTGGGCTCACAAATACAACAAAAAAAAACGTGTTGACTTTTGTAGTGGTTTAGGTCATTACATGTCCGGTTGCCACTTTGTTCACATTGGTTATTTTAATGGAGTAATTTGTCAAAGGCAGAAGAAGATTTCTCGTCTTTCTGTCAATAAGTCAACAAAGTTGTACTCTGCCCTTTTACAAATGCTGGATTCCTTTATAATCACCCAGCGATGCAAATATTCCCTCAATCCAATGATTCTATGCCAAAGAGATTATTCAGTGCCACTTAATTAGCACCATCACATAATGCCTATATAGAATAATTAGTGACTCCAGGAATTATCACGAGCGGAAGAGACGGATCCGGGAGGCCTATAGTGAGTGAGCTCACTACATGCGTGCAGTGAGCTCTCTCGGCAATCTGATCGGCGATCAACAGTTCGGATAAATTGAAGTTAAAGTAAATGTTAAAGAGCTTTTTAAAGTGTAAGATAATCCAAACCGTTAATCATCGATCGGACGGCCGAGGGAGTTCACTACACGCATGTAGTGAGCTTACTCACTGTAGGACCCCCAGTTCCGAAAGAGACACCTCTATTTATTAAACATGCATCCGTCTATAACAAACAAGTGCCACATGAAAAACATGACTTCAAATTGAGTCAATTTACATTCACGCCACAAATAAAATATTTTATACTCAAATATTTTTCAACAATCACCAACAGAATGTAATAGATTGGATAAACAATGCATGCAAAACCAATGCAGACACTAAGAGAGAGTGCAATATGGAAACATCCTGCATAAGATATGTAGCTATTGGTCTTGAACCTTTTCTTGTGAAAGACTATCGGATTTACTGGCTAATCAATACACGCGATGCCTTGAACTGCTTGATCATTTGTGTAAACCAAAACAATTTTGGCATTTTCCCGATTTGCCCAGCGGATTTGAGCTTTATTTTTCTGTTGGTTTTTTTTTTTGTTCCGCTATCTTTTTGTATGCTTTCGTATGGTATAGATGATTGTGTGAGGCTCACTTCGGGGTTTCACACAAATAATCCGAGCCGTTTAATAATTTCAAATTTATTTCTTGGGAGGTCTTGTAAAAAACCATCTGAAATTGTACACAATCGATCTAATCTTCAAATCTTCAATTCAGAATTCAGAATTTTGAATACGAAATGAATTTTGAAAAAATAAAAACGACCGTGTACTTTGTATTACCATGATTTGAAGCGCGTATATTATAGAGTTCATACCTAACTATCGACAAAAATTTAATTCATATTCAAAACCATGGTCACAACACTTCCGTACCACCTAATGTTGTTTACTAATATGTGTTTTTGCTAGAAAATTGTGGGCTGCATCTCGGTTGGGGTTGTATTTTGGGAATGTATTTTGCAAAAAATGAATTTTAGAATAAACCTCCCAAAAACCCAGAATAGAAACCTATACAAATCAGTTCAAAAAAAAAGAAAAAAGAAAAAAAGAAAAAGAAACCTATACAATGCATAATCTAGAAGGTGGCTGGGTCAAACATGCCCTAACTTGAAAGTAACATGGAAAAAGGTGTTATTTTACGTTAGGCGCGTTGACCGAGTCCGTGATCCGGCGGCTAACGCGTGGCATTCGCGACATCTGAATTCTTTTATGAACTGCTAGAGCAAATATTGCAGGAACATCTGAATTCTTTTATTAATAATCTTGGAAAGACTCTCAGTGAATTTTATCAAGCCCTTGATTTTATTAATTGGTGAAGAAATTTAATACAGTAAAATTTTAAATTTAAGGATAAACTCTCTTCACCAATAGATAAAATCTCTTATCTAAGATTTATCAAATCTTTTCACCAATGGATAAAATCAAGAGAATTGGAGAACAACCCTAAAATGGGTTGCATAAAGGTGCACATACCTCGGGCTGGGCTTAACCTAGATACTAACAAGACTTGTGCATGCCCAAGCCCGTCCCATTAATAATCAGGTTTCATTTCATATTCCCAAACCCAGTCCAATTAAAGTTTTATTTTCCATACCCGCCCAATAAGCCCATTTATTTTTCTAAAGCGTGATATCACAAACATAAATAAATCAACTACAACGATCACAAATTAGAATTCACCACCGGGAATACTTAAAATTTTTTGTTATCGCAATATTATTAAAAACAAACCCATAAAAACATTATGGTTTTAATAATTAAATTGTCTCTCAAAAGACAATAAATGTATTAAAAAAGTGGAGCTCTCCAACATTCATAAAGCTTGACATGTAAAAAAATTCCTCCAGTCTCTCTCTTGTTTACTTCTTCACAGCATTTTTCAGAGAGAACAAAAAAAAAAGTAATAAACCATGAGTTATGTTTAAGACAAGGAGTTTAAGAGGAAAGTAATAATATTATATATGTTATTAAAAAATAATAATATTATATTCGGGCCGGGCCGGGCTCGGTTGGGCCTTGAGGATTTTTCCGAATCCATCCCATTAACTAATCGGGCTTAAAATATCAACCCGACCCAATCCTATAGGCCTAAATTTATATCCCAAAACCTAAAAAAATTGGGCTGGAATGGGCGGGCCACCTGGCCGGTGTGCATCCTAGGTTGCACTCAAATACAAATAATAAGAATGTCAAAAAAAAAAAAATACAAATAATAAATTAGTAAAAGAAGCACCTCGTTTCAGAGACATAATTTGGGATTTTAGCATCGCCGACCTATAACACATACTATTTTCAAATAAAAGTGCACGAATTATATTCAGTGGATATATAATGCCAGAAAAGATTGCCTTTTCAAAAATAAAAAATGCAGCACTTATACGAAGGTGTTTTGGCAAAAATAGTCCAAATGGATTATTTTATGTTTTTATTCTCTTTTCTTCTTCTTTTTTCGTATTTGTTAGTTTTGCATCGATTTTTTTTTGTAGATTATTGGTTTGTCTCGACGAGGGGAATCTAAAAAGTGAAAAATTATTATCAAATTTTTTAAAAAATTCACTAAAGACAAAAGTAATCCAAAATTTTGTTTTTTTGGATAAACCCAAAAAATTTAGTACTCTTTAGATTCCTCTTGTCAAGATTAGCTAATAATCCACAAAAAAATCGACGCAAAACTAACAAATGCAAATATTTTTGAATAAAGACAATTAAATGCAAATTTTTTTGAATAAAGAAAAAATAATAATCCATTTGGATTATTTTTTCCAAAACAACTTTAGTTAGCTAAAAATGTCATATGTTTTTATTATTTATAAATCAAATTGACTTAATATATTTTTCTTATATAATAGTAATATATTTATACGATTTGTTTATGTAACACTAGGTTTCAGGACCAACTAATAATTAAGTTCCCCCATAAAAAACTTGATTTCTTTTTTTACTAAGATCTTTTAGATTATAAGAAATTGATTTTCTATTTGTATTACTTAATTATACTCAGAGTTAAATACATTATTAATTGGATATATCAAAGTTGGGTGGTGCCGGCTCCACTGTGGTTCCGTCATTGAAACCATTAGTCAACTACTAGGTGTTATCTTCAAATGAAAGTCATTGACTAAACTATAATCATGATCTAAACCGTTCATTTTTAAAATCACGATCACCGCATTTTCGTTGTAGACATTGAGTTGTTTGTATATATCTAAATTAAAGTGCCCAATTAAATTACATTACGATAAAAATATCTTTTGTTTTAAAACTGAGGTGGCACACGTACGTCCTCCACGAATATTACTATGGGTTCATTACTCGAATCTTGAAAATGTTATATATGTTAGTACAATAGATGAGTAATCTTGATTTGTGAGAATTTTTTTAGTTTGCTGATATTGTTGTCTTAAAATTAAAATAGAGTCGAGCAAATTTTCACCTAACTTGCACGTCATATTTTTGTTTTGTATACTAAAAAATTGTCATCTTAGATAAAGTCAAACTAGCAAGTGGTGGCTAGCTCATGCGTAGAACTTTTGGATGCCCAATACAACATCTTGGGATCGAGCCTCATTCCACCCTCCCCATGTAATAGATTAGGAATGACGAATGACAAAAAAGACGAAGATAAAGTCAAACTCAATGATTGATCTTTATCTTTTCACGCTACACTTAATAGGAATGTGAACAAGTAGAGCCGGGTTTAAATGTACTTAAGTTTGACTTGTTTAAAGTTCAATGAACTCAAGCTTGTTTTGTATACTAAAAAATTGTCATCTTAGATAAAGTCAAACTAGCAAGTGGTGGCTAGCTCATGCGTAGAACTTTTGGATGCCCAATACAACATCTTGGGATCGAGCCTCATTCCACCCTCCCCATGTAATAGATTAGGAATGACGAATGACAAAAAAGACGAAGATAAAGTCAAACTCAATGATTGATCTTTATCTTTTCACGCTACACTTAATAGGAATGTGAACAAGTAGAGCCGGGTTTAAATGTACTTAAGTTTGACTTGTTTAAAGTTCAATGAACTCAAGCTTGAGCACAAATCGATCCTAACTATGCATTCGAGTTTGAGCTCGATTAGTTTCTAAGAACTCGAACTCAGTTTGACTACTAAATGAGTTGAGCTTATCTACACAAGCCAAGTTGTTTCCCATTTGCTAAAATTGACAAATGAGCTAAAATCAAATGTTGATTTTATCAAATGGGAAATCACCCGTGAGCCAATAAATCTATTTGATTTAGACTCATTTAAAAGAGCCAAATCGTACAAGACTTGAGTTGCGCGCAAGCACCTTTGTTCTTTGAAAAGAATTTGGGTGCGTGTAAGGGTACCACGTGGTATTTGATGTGGTACCCTTAACGCTCTATTACAGACTGTCAATAATCAATGGTGCATATTTTAAATAAACTATTCTTTGGAAGAGTTTATTTAAAATCCGGACTGCCCAAAAATATTTTGGACGGTCACGATGCGCGCTGGCTACTGCAACGTGGTACCCTACACGCACCCAGATTCTTTTCCTGTTTTGTAATTATTATTTTTGAATGAAATAAAGGGTGAAAGGTGGCAACTAGCGTATCAACCCCCCTTGGCGTGACCATAGGGGTTCTCGACCCACTAGTGGAATGTCCGGTTTGAGCCATAGCTATTGTTCGTGAGGATAGATCGTCACCACGACACTACCTAGGTACAAGTGGGCATATGTATGTACATGGGGGGGGGGGGGGGGGGGGGTTGGCCTTTGCACTCCCCCCAATTTTCTTCCTATTTATATAACACTTTTGATTTATTTTTTTTGTAAAAATATTGAAGAGTGGTCTCTGCAAACTAGGTGAAATTTGCAATCTTGTGTTCGTCATTGAGTCTGTACCCCTAGAATCCCTTGCCACTGGCAAAACTAGAAACCGAGTCTTCCTGAAAATGTGAGGCACCCTTCCTACTAGGCTACCACCAACCGTGGTTCCTATTATTTAAACGGAAAAATTTCAAAAAAAACCCCCCCAAACTTTATACTCAATGTCTCAAACACCCCTAAACTTCACTAAATTTCAATGGCACACTTGAACTTTCACTCCATTAATCAAATCACCCCCCACCGTCTAATTCTGTAAAATGGCAAACAAAAATAGCTTATTTGGACGTTAGCGGTGAAGAAAAACGTTAAAAGGGAGTGACATGGCTTAATTGTGGATGACTTGTACAATTTGGTGCTCTCTTTCCCTTTCCCTCTCTCTCTCTCTCTCTCTCTCTCACACACACACACACACACACACACACAATAAACTCTCCTCCACTTCATCCTCTTTTTCAACTTCCTCTCTGTAAATCCACAATCCAATTTCCCAATAAAAATCCATAAATTCCTAGCCGTAAACTTCACATTTATCTTCTTCCTCCCTTCCGTTTGAAGATACCAGAGTAACACAGCTTGCGAATGCTCCGGCTATATCGCATTTGCCGTGAAATTAAGCTGTCTAGCAACTACATTCGCCTACTGCTGTAAATTAGCGGAGGTCGATACCAACTATCGCTCAATTTCCACGCATGCTGTATAATCATCCCATCACCAAATTGCCCATTTCAATTTGAATAATCACCATAAAAAAGATGTCAGATTTCAGATTTCGTACCTTTGAATCTTCCCCATGTTCGATTCCCAGACCAATTGCATAACCCATTTTCTACTCCGGGCTTCTTTTTCACCTCGTCAAATCATCGGATCTTTGAAGTTCAGAGATTTCTGGTTGCTTTGATCAGAAGCATCGGGGTTAGGGTTTTGGTTCTGTTGGAGTTCTGGTTGCAAAGATCGAAGAGTTGTTAGACGATGTTATTGAATCATCTGATGGAAGGAGTAGTTACAGTCAAGATCGACAAGTTGCCGCCGGATTTGGAGGCGCTACAGGAGGAGGTGGTCGCCGGTGGTTGGTTCGTTCATCGAGTCTCCTCTCCCACCACCCTCTCTCTCTCTCTCTCTCTCCCTTGTTCGTCAAAACCAGTGAAATAGGTTTTTTTTTTTTTTTTTTTTGTTAACGTCTAAAAATTCCTACTTAGCTATTTCCGTTTTCCATTTGACAAAATTAGACGGTAGGGGGTGATTTGATTAATGGAGTGAAAGTTCAGGTGTGCAGTTGAAGTTTAGTGAAGTTAAGGGGTGTTTGAGACATTGAATGTAAAGTTTGGAGTTTTTTTTTTGAAATTTTCCCTATTTAATTTGTAGCCCTATTTACGGAGGTGGACCCCAAGGGGCTGACCATTGTGGCTCTCTTTACCAAGTACTCCAATTGAAAGGAGAGAGAGAGAGAGAGAGAGAGAGAGCAGAGGAACCAAAAAAAAGCAAGCTAAAAAAATGGTTTCAAACAATGAAGTTGACGACAACCTGGATTAAAATAATTCAACAAAACTTCAGCATCTCACCCCTCGGAATAATGACAAATCACTGGTTGAAGATTACCAAAAAATAAAGGAAAAAGTCAAATGGGAAGGCAATTTGCAGTTTCGGCAGTTGGTAAATACTCCTTCCGTTCTAATTTGATAATCAACTACGAAACTATGTATAATTTTTAAACTAAACAATAATGCATTTATCAATTTTTTTGCACCATATTAAAGTTCTCAATGAGATCTATCAAATAAGATCTGTATTGATATAAAAATTAATTTTGTAAGTACATTATTTTGAGTTTGAAAATTGCACGTAATTTCATAGTGGACTATCAAATTGGGACGGATGGAGTACTCATTTGACCGTGTTTGTTGGACTATTTTCAGCATTTGTGTATGTTTTAAATTGTTTATATTTTTAATTTATAATGGGTTTTCATGATTTTAAAAATTTCATAGAATAGAACTAATGAAAATGTAGAAATAAAATCCATATTGCATATTTTTAGAGATTCGTATTGAAAGATAAATACAGTTTTTTTAAGAGGTGTGAAATACTAAAACAGGACAAACAAATGCCGAGGTCTTACCTACTCCATGTCGCTTGTCTTTTTTAAAATTGTATAAATTCTCTACTCCAAGTTTTTTTTTTCCCCTTAATTTAAAAAACTCAATTAGTTTTTATATTGATGAAAAAATTACATTGCACACAAATACTTTTAAAAATTGACAGATAATATAAAATGGAAGAAATATATGACAGTGAGAGACAAAGAGGATTTTTTGGAAGCTAAAAATAGGTCGAAATTTCACAATATTTGGTGATTTTAGATTTTTTTTGAAAAATTAATCAACATAAGTTACCTTTCTAAAAACTATGGACTGGTAAAACAAAAATTAAGCTGAATGGTTTTTAATAGTAAAACTAAAACTTCTAAAAAGCAATTTTCACAAAAGTCCAGTTTTTACTTACTTTTAGCATTTTTTGAAATTTGCCTCTATTCAATTCCTCTATTCAATTCTTTTTCTCATTTGTTAGTTTTGAGTCAAACTTTTGAGAATTATTGATTCTTTTGTGATCCTTTCAATGAGAGGAATTGGAAAAGTGAGAATTATGATCGAAATTCAATTTTTTTTGGAAAAGAAAATTGAAAAAGTAAAAATTATGACCGAAATCTATTGTTTTTGGGAAATGATCAATAATAAGTCACAAAAGTTTAACACAAAACTAACAAACGTGGAAAAAATTGAATAAACACAAATTTGAAAAGTGATTTTACTGCCGTGACTTGTTTTAAGAGACTCGTGTTTGAAAATTGTGGAAAAAAGTGGAATTTTAAATTTCAATTCAACTTTGCTATCAATTTCTATTCAACCTTTTCTCTAATTTCCTTCTTAAAGTACTTGTATTTTTAATTCTTTCCTTTTAAAGGGGTGTTCCACTAACAAAATACTGTTTTTTTCAAACACCGAAACATGTCATTCTTTTACAACACATCACATAAAAAACAGTAAAAAAACTAATTTTTTCAAAAAACTAAGCTAGTGGAACACCCCCTAAGTTCCAAACAACAAAGACGAAAGACGAAGGGGGTGAAAAAGGAGAAAATTTTGGGTGCAAATAGGGTATGGGTGACGTGGTGCCCTTTTGACACATCCGAGCAGTCAAAAAATTGCATCGGACGGCTCGGATTAAAACATACTTTTTCTTTTCTTTTCTATTTTTTTAAAATTCGGATGGCACTCTCAACTCGGACAGTTGGTTGCATTATTGGACGGCTCGGATGTGCGGCCCCCGTACCTAAAATTTTCTCGTGAAAAAGGGTAACTACAACGAAGAGGGAAGTCAAAGTAACCACAACTGGCAGTTCAAAAAGTAACCACAACTGAAAGGTCGTAATTCCCATTCAAATGATGGGCCGTTTCCGTAATCTCACTTTCAAGACACAAAAAAAAAAAAAAAAAGAAGCAAGCATCGGCTATTTTCTCTCTCCTCTCTCTCCGATGCTATTTTCTCTCTCTCTCTCTCTCTCTCTTTCTCTCTCGGCTATCAAGAAAAATACAGCCGTTGCAGAGAGACATGCAGTTCAAGAGAATCAAAGCGACGAAAAAGGGGACAAACTGAAGGAGTATAAGATTCTCTTGAATTCACTGGATTACCCTTGACTTTCTCTGTCTAACTGGTACGTCCTGATCTCTATCTCTTTGTCTCTGATCATGTTGAAAGAGAAAGATCTCTCTGTTGATGGAGGGGAAATTTCTCAGAAAAAGCTCACAAATCACATTTCTGAACAAAATCTGGATAACCCAGATGAGAAAAACGGTTTTCCTGAAAAGGATATTGATTTCCTGCGGGAATCAGAGATGGGTCGTGATGGGTTTAAGTCAAACCCTTCTAAAACTGGGAATTCTGGCTCCCAAGAGCTAACCCTAAGCTACCTCTGCGATAGTTCCAAGTTGGGTTTTCCAGAGAAAGAAATTCCCTGGAAAAACTTGCTGAATTCGTTAGAGAAAGTGAGCTACAAAGGGAAAGAAGTAGTTTGTGAGGATCAAAATCATGAGAGTAATGGATGGGTAGAGAGGGATTTTCTTCAGTTGAATGAGGTTAAGGGGAATTCATCAAAGAGAGACGTCGAGGATGATGAAATTGACCGAGAGAATAGGGATAAGAAACCTAAGATAGAGACTCTTAATCTCTCTCTGGGTTTGCCTGATGTGTCTCTCTCTTTAGCTGCGTCAAATCCTTTACCGAAACCCATTCCGAATCCCGATCCCCCTGTGGCTAGGCCTAGTAGGAGTATCCAATCTTTGGCACCATCAAATAACAACACCCAAACAACATACTCTAATGATTTTACAGCAGCTTCAATGTCATACTCATATTCCCACCCTTTTTCACACAATCCTAGTTGCTCGCTCACCCGCAATTCCACGGAGAACTATGAGGGTTCCATGGGGAGTTATAGGAGAGATTGCGACCACATTTGGAACGGTGGGGAGGGGACTAATGGTTCTGTCCATAGTCGATTTAGGCCGGTTGGAGATGGGGTGGCATTATCGAATCATGGAAGTGGTATTTTTGCGATGATGCAAGGTAATCGCAGTGGAATCAATAAGGAATCAGGTAACAATAGTATTTACCGCACAACAAGCTCTGATAATAATCATTCTTTTTTCCCTTCTGAGCTTCCTGCGAGGCCAATGATTGAAACTCAATCGGGTGATTCAAGAGGAAAAGGCTCAGATCATTTGAGAGGTGTGGAGAGTTTGGATGGAGGAAGACTCTGTAAGATGTCTAGACCTGAGAGGATTATTCACGAAATCGTATCAAAGTCTGTACCCACCATGTCCCAAATAGTTCAAGAGCTTTCTGATGAAACCGTTGAATCCACAAAGGAATATTTGAAGAATCTCATCGCGGAAAGGAAAGAGGAATTAGTGAGCCTCCAGAGTAAACTAGAAAGGAGATCTGATCTAACAAAAGAGACTCTCTTGAAATCTAATGTGAACCAAATGGAAATCATGGTTTCGATCAAAATGGGTCTTGGAAATTTCATATCCGGCAAAAATCGCATTCCATTAACTGAGCTGGTGGAAATTTTTGTACTGGAAAGGTGTAAAAATGTGAATTGCAAGAGGGGTTTGCCTGTTGAAGACTGTGACTGCAAGATTTGTTCGACAAAGAAAGGGTTTTGTAGTGAGTGCATGTGTCCCGTCTGTTTGAACTTTGATTGTGCTAACAACACTTGTAGTTGGGTTGGATGTGATGTTTGTTCGCATTGGTGTCATGCTGCCTGTGGCATCCAAAGGAATCTCATAAAACCGGGTCCCAGCTTGAAGGGGCCATCAGGGACGACTGAGATGCAATTTCACTGCCTTGGATGTGGTCATGCTTCAGAGATGTTTGGATTTGTAAAGGATGTGTTCATGTCGTGCGCAAAGGATTGGGGTCTTGAAACTTTAATGAAGGAGCTTGACTGTGTGAGGAAAATATTTCGGGAAAGTGAAGATTTCAAAGGGAAGGAGCTGCATCTTAAGGCTGACCAAATGCTCAACAAGCTTGAAAGCAAATTGACGTCTCCTTTTGAAGTCTGCAGTTATATCGTCCAGTTTTTTCACTGTGAGAACCAGAACCTTGTCTTGTTACATCTACTTTTTTTTATATTGACAGTTAGCTCTTCTTAGTGATTTGAAATCGCTAGATTATTTTATGGGGTTGGGAAAGTCTATGAATAGTAACTGGTACACCAAATAGTGCATAAAATACCTATATGCCACGAACACAATAATTTATTGACCCCACTCATATCTTCATAACCATTGGTACATTCAAGTAGTAATACCACATGAGCATTTTCTTTACTGATTTGTATGTTATTTAGTGTTCTTACCGGCTACCATTACCTATAGGAATTATGTTAGTCTATCTTTGCATTTCTGTTCTTGACTGTTGACAGAAGATGTTGCGTAGCAAGGGCTGCACATAATTAGTTTTGTCTTCTACTTGTGTTTTACATGACGTAGTTCATTTCAATTGCTTCTCATTCTAGTTCTCAAAGCATTTGTCAAAGCCTACTAGAGGAATTCCAATCCAGAAATTTGGTTTTAGAATATTCTTTGAAAAGAAACTCTAAAGACCACCAGTCGTTTGAAGGTTAATGCTAAATTTGGACCGGTCTTTTGTTTGGATGAAAATCCAGTTGGACAGAAGACGACATATGATTGCGTTCAAGGATTTTGTCATTTTTTCTGTTTGCAGGTTAAATGGCTGTTAGTTAGATTGGTATGTTTCTAGGGGTGAGGTAAAATCTGGGCCGGATATCGTCTCCTTAGAGAGAGCAAAAACCTTTCCAAATTGCTTCAGAGTTCAGACTAGACCTGAATGGGGACATGATGAGTTAGTGGACAGCTTTCAGTGTGATTGTTTATCTTAAGAAAATTTCACTCCCCTTGTTAGTTAAATATTTGAGAACAACATAAATCTTCTGCATTTTGAAACCTTACATCAAAGTTAACCTACAGAATCTTTGGAGCTTGTAGATTTTTGACTGATATGCTTGTGTTCAAATTTAATCAAGAATTTGTTGACCTATTTCTGTAGGAGTAGGGGGGACTTGGAGAACAGTAGGACCAATTATTTTGGTCTTCACTACTTTCCTTCACGATGTGGTTGTGCAAAGCAGAACAAACAAAACGTATTTAGAGGAATATAATTGAGTTTACCAATTAAGTGTACCCGATGCAGGGAAGCGTATAGTATAGAAGAATGTGCGACAAGGACAATCAGAGACAGTGAAATCTAGAGAAATTCTCTCTGAGACTCTGTTAATTAAATAATTCATGAACAGCACAACTATTTGTAGCCCTGAAGCATACACCCTTACTTACAGTTGCAGTAATCTATCCTTGGGATAATGAAAGGGACATGAAAGATAAGCAAGTAAATCTTATTCTTGTAGACCAAGTCAAAATAAAATTGGAAGACCAAATCAACCTTATTAACTATCAAGGAAACTTAAGAGTCCGAGCTGTCTATGCCTAGGTTGTATTGTTATATACAAAATCCTAAGACTGGAATAGTAAGTAAAAAATTTGTATTTTCCAAACTTGTGCCTGCATCAGTACTTGGGCATTTTCCGGGGCAACAAGTTATTGTCAATATTTGACCTAAACCATAACTTTTGAAAAGGCTCCAGCCTGTCTCTTACTTCACTTTAGATTTGGATGGTTTGGTTTGTCTAATAACCTGACTTGTTTCAATTCTTAGTTTCATAGTGATAGATTTGGGAAATAGGTGATTCTTACCTACTAGAGATTTCTTGTGTGAATTGGACGGGTTTTTCTTGCTACTTAATGAATAAGTTAATGATGCTTATTGAATGAGCTTAACCAGATGGTGTTGAGATTTAGGTAAGAAGATATTTGTGGTCTTACATGACCTTGTCTTTGGGTTTTTCCAATTCTGTTCTGGCATATGTTTATCCTTTTCCCTGTAGTGCAGAATTTCAAATTTCGCTGCTGTTTTTGTCTGCATGTCAGTTTCGAACCTCTCTCTCTCATCCAAGCATGTCTGGTTCACTAAGCCGCCCAAATCTGGCGTGTTTGCCTTAGGGATTTGGTTCTGTTATGGTCTAGTAGTAATTAAAAAGTGCAAGGAATGAAAGGATTCAAACAGGAAAAATTTAGGCCTGTTTGATTGGGGGATTAATACAAAATGAGTGGACTACGAACCCGTAGGGTCGCATTTCTGGCATTTGACAGCAACAATTAGACGATTGACTACTTACCTGTAGGATAACGAGTCCCCAAAAGCATGGGATCTGTAGTGCTTGGAGATGTGGTATTAGTATTCCAATCGCTATTAAACCGGTACGATTAATCATCTTGCTTATTAAATATCACTTATCAATCAGCTAACTATTAGTCCGACCAATCAAATATGGCCTTTCAATGGTCTCTGTGGTATGCATTTCCTTTATTCCTCTTTTTATTTTCTTCTTTCCTCATGTGTTCCTTTGCATGCACCAATTAGTTCATGATCTCCCTCTTTATAGGTTATACTGAATTTCAATTATATGCATTTGTTTATTCTCCCTTTCTTTTTTGAACGATAGACACAGATGGCATGTCGGATTTCCCTTCTTCAAGCATGCCCCCAAAAGAGTTGCCAGTGACTCAAACTAACCCAAGAAAAGATGAAGCCCGAAAAACCAGCTCACAGTCTCCCAAGACCTTTTACAGCACTGTCTCTGCAAATGGTATGTTGCCCCACGATCTCCATCAGAGCAATCTGAACACAACCCTCATGGGTGAGAGAATGATAGAGGACGAGTGGTCCGTGAAGTTTTCAAAGAAAGACGGGTTCGACAGCTTGGAAAGCATTGTGCGGATTAAGGAAGCGGAAGCGCGAATGTTCCAAACTCGAGCAGACGAAGCAAGGAGAGACTCGGAGAGTTTCAGACGCATGGTTCGGATGAATAGCGATAAAATGGACGAGGAGTACGCGGAGAAGTTGGCGAAACTTTGTTTGCAAGAAACCGAGGAGAGGCGGAGGAAGAAACTGGAGGAGCTTAAGGTTTTGGAAGATTCGCATATCGACTATTACAAGATGAAGGCGAGGATGCAGGCGGAGATTGCCGGATTGTTGGAGAGGATGGAGGCAACAAAGCAGCAGCGGGTGTAATTTCCCTTTCTACCCTTCAAGTAACTTTGTTTATTTGCTATTGACGTGACTATGGTTGTGGCTTGTGGTTCTGCATTTTGGATTCTGGGTGTTTCTTCAAATGCAAATTGAACGATTCGTTTCCGTTGTAAAAGTTTGAATTTTCTTCTCCTATTTTGCTTCCTGAGTATAGAGGTGTGAAACAGAGCATGGGAGAGAAGGAGCTGATGTTAGAAGCTATAGGGATATTGCTGCATAATCTGTAGCAATTATCTTTTTGTTGTTATGTTATCTGTATTGAAGATTGAACTCTTTTGATAGGTAATTATTTCAGCACTTTTGTTTTCCTGTTCTTGAGTTATGATGTGGTATTGGTAAGGGCATTGGGTCTTTTTTGGAGTTGTTATTCTATGTGAAATTTTGTTTCTGGGCAAGTATTCTCTGTGTTTCTTTTGATGTAATTCTTTCCTTTCCGTTGTAAAAGTTTGAATTTTCAGAGGCACGGGGTGTTTGGGAGCCCCTTTTCTACTTCTCATTTTCACATTTTTGGGTTTTGGACGTTTGGGAGACTTGGGCCAAAATGATTTCTAAGAAAATGAGTTTTCCATTTTTTACTTTAGAGAGGAGAAGTGAAAAAGAGGTAGTGAGGAGCTTTTTGATTTCTCATTTTCTACTTTTCTCATTTTCATTAACAAAAAGCCCCACAAAATACATTCTGCACATTTCTCCCAAACAGTCCTACCAAATTCAAAATACATTCGGACCATAATCCAAAAAGTTGAAAAGCCAAAAACTTAAAAATGAAAAGATGAAAATGAAGTTCCCAAACACCCCCTCATATGGGATCCTTACACTTAGTTGTGAGCTCCACATTAATGTATGGTTAATGTATTTTAGAATTATAATGTGGTATAACTAGTTCATTAGGTTTTGCAAGTGGAGTGGTTGTCACCGTGTATTTCCATGCATTTGACTGTGGTTTCAAAGTTTATTACCCTTCGATTAGTGAAGCATATGGCAACTTGAATGGATAGTTTCACCATCTGGGGATCCGATCGGGTAGGACCAGAGTGGTTTGATACTCGCCCCCGGGAATTTTCATGTACAATAACACAAATGCACCATACACGTAGTGGGCTCCACAAATTTGTGTGATGCTTAAGAGTCGTAGTAAGTCAACTCGCCCGAGAATAATTTCCCGAGTGAGAGACGCCTCAAAATGGAATGTCTCTCTGGACTGGAATATTTGACCATGGATGTGGGATAATTTATTTTAAGCATAATTATGCCTAAAACTTGACAGACTGTGGGAGATGTTTTAATTATATAATAAAAAGTGGAATGAATAAAATGAATTAAAGCAAGAAATGTGGTTGGAATCATTTACCTGAAAAGTGACAAGTAGTAGCATTTTGAGCTAAATTATTCATAGTGCCAGAACCAAGTATCAAAATTTCTATTGGTCAGGATTTGGGTATGAAATCATAGACTTACATCCAACCCCCAGATTTAGTCAAAATTCTGGGAATGAGAATTGATTATTTGTATATGGCTGTCTTTATCATGCCAACCACCGAACAATTATTCACCAATAATAAAAGAAGAATGAGGCACAATTGGAATTGTTTTGCTACAAATAATAAGATTCGTGGAGATACTAGTCAATTCTTTACTTAGTGTTCAGTGCATATGTATCCAAGGCATCAGATACATAAGATTTCTCTATTGTCATACATTTATAATTAATATAAAAATGCATTTTTTTTTTTTTTTTGCAGTTTATAAGGATATATATATAAGCGGACTATCTCTGTATTCGTCGGGATCATTTCATTTTTGTTAAAACTATATACAATTCAATTTGTTAAAACTATATACACAAGTACAATGAAAAGACAATTGCATAGAAGGGACCTTTCATTTTGTTTGTTAGTTTCTTTGTTATTTGTTTCTTGCCGAACTGGTTTACCAATCTCCGGCCGGAGGTGCTTGCAAGGAGGTCTGGCTCGTTGTGGGTTGTTTGGTTTACTACCGTGCCCGGAGTTTCGAAGTGTCAGCATAAACTTGCAATGGAGCATCCCTTTGCGATGTGAGGGACTCGTTTTTCTTATGCCGTGAATGCCAACGTTAGCCACTTTGAGGACCGTCCTAATGGATTGAACTCTGGGATGCTCTTCTACTGGTTCTCGGATGGACCCTATGCCGCATTGTGTCGGTCTGCTTCTGCAATAATGCGTCTTTGAGCATGTATGCCCTTTTGTGGTTGCTTGTATCCCATGATCAGTAGTGTTAGTTCTTTCCGACTTTTATGATTATTTCATGTAAGTGCCGTTAGGCTTCTTGGAATGAAATTTACAGTTGATCAAAAAAAAAAAAATTCTCTTTCTGTACATGGCTTTTTTGCCCTTGGCCTGATAAATGAATAGAGATTCCAAGTTTACATCCCTTATAAGATCGTTGAACATCGGTTAATTGTAAAAACAAATCAAGCTTGAAAGTATTTAATTTTAAGCTTGTTTTGTTTTAAAACCAAGGTTGAATAAGGTACTACTTGACTTGCTAAGCTTATGAGCTTGCACGCAGGCCCGGCCCTGGGCATTGGCCCAGTAGGCCTGGGTCTGGGGCCCCCAACATTTGGGCCCCATAATAAGTATATACATGGGAGTAAGTAATAAATTATTTATGCAGCCGAAATTTAACCAAAGCAAATATGTAGCCTAGTGGAAAAGCTCCCTCCCCTCATGGCTTGGGCTTGTGTTCGATTCTTACTACCGGGCCTATTTTTCCTTCAGTATGTTAGTTTGCTTTTCCTCCTTCTTCTTTTTTTTTTTTTTTTTTTTGCTTTTCCTTCACCTCCTTTTTTTTCCTTCCCTTCAGATTTCTAGTATAAAAGGTTACAATATTTCTTTCATTAATTGTATTTATATTTATTTTTATATGGTTTGGTTAAATTATTTTATTTTATATACCTCTTGACTAAAATAGTCGAAATAGATACTAAAATATATCATATTTGGCAAATACCCACTTTTTAAACTTGGGTAGACTCTTTTGCTAGAAAAGATTTGTATTAATTCATTTAATCTTTTAAAAGGTTCTTTCATTAAGTTTCTAGTTTACATTACCCCGAAAAAGTCTTTTAAATGTGCAATTAAGGATATAAATATTGTTCTAAGTTCAAAACTACCATATTATAAGAGCTCGATTGTGAATATATACTTCCACTGCATCCATATTGTTTGTCAACTTTCTTAAAAATATTCGGTCGGTGTCATCGTTAGGGAATAAATAAATACTCCCTCCGTCCCATTTTAAATGCTCCCTATGTATATCCGTGCCATTTTTACACATCTACATCTTTTTATTAGTAAGGTTTCCAAAGTTTTTAAAAATTGTCTATAGAACTAATTGAGATCTATCAAATAAGATCCATATTGCATATAAAATAGTACATTATAGAATGAAAACTATAAGAGTTTTAAAATAACACGCATAACCGTAGAGAGCATTTAAATTGGGACGGAGGGAGTGAAAAACGTCATGCGTATTCGTAAATGTTCCCATCAATTTGCCAATTCCAATTATTTTTTTATTGTTGCAATAACAATAAACAATTACGACAGAAAACTATGTTTTATCAAACGACACAAACTACAAAAAAAAGAAATATAGAACAAAGTATCTATCATTTGAAGTTCATGTTGAGTCTCTAACTTTTGTCTTTTAGGAAAAGCATAGGGCCCGATTTTACATTTTTGTCTGGGGCCACGAAATTCTCAGGGCCGGGCCTGCTTGCACGTACCCCCTAATGTTCGCCCCTGCTTACAACACTCCCGTGCACGTCTCTCCCCACGTTCCCGGCCCATTCGAAACTTAGAATTCTCCTCCAACTCTAAATACACCTTCATTTCCGTCCTCCATTTTTAATCCACGCTCACATTCCTCCTACAGTTTCTACAATTTTACCCCATTGCTGATTTCATGATCTCTTATCTTCGTGGAACTTTGAGCACCAAAACGGTTTTGTTACAAAAATTTGTTCATGGATTATTAGTACCAAGCTCGGCTCCAATCCATATCAATTTTAGTTACGAGATTTTCTACGCTAATTTTTACCAATTGCTGCAAGTTTAGTCCATTTGTTACGGGATTTTTTTTTTATACGTTTTTAATTTGAATTTTGTTGTGCGAGAAAGATATTCTTTAACAAAATATTGTAATTGCTGCTTCGTACACACCATTATACTTTGACTTCAAATAATCAAATCATCCCAAAACAAATCTATTGTTGTCCCATAAAATTAAGTTAAATAGAAAATAAAGTCAAACTCCTACATGATGTAGATGTGCTTTTTTCATTTGAGTTCCGTACAATTTTTTTTATAAGAACTCATCATACGATCATCAAAAGAACTACTTAGCCCCTTAAAAAACCCATCTCCTCCTTTCTCTCTCCTTGTTCTCTCTCCATATCCAAACCGCCCAAAACCAAAATGGGCGGCATAGATGCGCCGAGGGATACCAAGAGGTACCCTTCCGGCACTGAAAAATTGCTCAAATGGTTTCATAGTTTTTTGCAAACAATAAGCAACTAAATTATATGTCAGCCTAATGCTAACTTTCTCTTTAAACCCAGAATAATTTTAAAGTTCTAAAAAATTGTTAGTTATGAAAGCTATTTATTTAACATATATGCACGTGACAATATCAAAAATTTTATTTAGTTTTTATGAAATTTAATTTGAGACATTTGATGGATCTTGTGTACAATATAGTTCGTCGATCTCTTCTTCCTTTTGATGGATGCGATAGTGTTACCAAATTAAACCGATATGGTTGAGAAGTAGTTGTCATAATGTCATCCTCTTAAGAAACTCTTTTGAAAGTACCTTTATGCACAAAAAAAAAATCCTAGTTCTAGAAAATGTCACAATATTCATAATTCGTTTTAGTACTTAGGGCCGGGACGGGATGTGTGTACTTTTTTTTGGTGCAACGGAAATTCATAAAACTAGATCAAGGAACAAATAAGTCCAAAGATATACATAGTTCATCGACACCCAATACATCTTCAATCACAAAGTTGCGAATTGATTGAGGGGATTCCTCGGTGACAGCAGGGATCTCTTCTTGCTCATCTATGGTTTCATTTAAAATATAGAGTTTTATACATAGTTTTACAATAAGCGAGTTATGACACGTATCTCATATGCTTATTTCAAAGCGAACAACCCCTAGGGTTGGGTTTAGTTGGTGTGTTTGCTCTCACAAGGTTGATTATGG
This sequence comes from Vaccinium vitis-idaea, assembly GCA_963854785.1. Lineage (NCBI taxonomy): Eukaryota > Viridiplantae > Streptophyta > Magnoliopsida > Ericales > Ericaceae > Vaccinium > Vaccinium vitis-idaea. Next base: position 21,360,712 of record OY978224.1, on the reverse strand, counting down.
TTTGATTGTTGAGGTCAAATCACAGAAAATTATTTATTGTAAATTTCTTAGTCGCGGCGTAAGCTGACTAGGACATCCCACACCATCAAACCAAAAAAAGAAAGAAAAAAAAAGAAGGTGGCTGACAATGGGGGCAAAAGATGATTATATCAAAGTCAACTTGCACTAGATAAAGAGGTATTTAGGTTTTAAGCACTAATCATGTACCAAAAAATCCCTTTTATTTGAGGAGTTCAACGGCATGACAAGACAGACAATCCAAAACAAAACCTGTTCTATTTTTTTGTCTCTTTTTTCCCTGTCGCGTTTCAAAGTTCAGGGATTTGGCAAAAGATGATTATAATGGAATAAAATGTGTTCGGAGTTCAATATCCACCACGGGCTGGGCCGTTCATTTGATTTCAACCATTCATCTTCCTCGTACAAGCACATAAGCATTTAAATACGATAAAACAAAATACAACTACCCCATAAGAAGGACTTTGATTTACATATATTCCACAGAATTTTTCATACACATACAATTGTGCAATACAGAATGAAGCTTTGCAGTCTTCTGTCCTCTCCATTTCACACTACAATACCAATCGTTGCATTAAAACAAATGTTACTACTGTTACGTACAACTCTCAATAAAATTTTAAGTACATCAACATATAGACACACACTGTAACTTCAACTTCAAGACGGTCTCTGCAAACTTTTCCGTGGAAGGAGGGCAGAGAGGCCAACAGAGATTGCGAATAGGATTAGTAAAAGACCTGTAAAATTTACTATGAGAGCTTCTTGGCTGTCCGGACTTATGTTCAAGATGGTAAATTTCTCAAGAAGACCAGTTTCGGCGGTGAGAATAGCCATGAAGAAGATGACCATGCCGAACACTGCGTGCCATGGGACGAGCCTAGCCCTTGTTTCCTGTTCTGCACCAGGCCACCAGAAGGAGAAGAAACTAGCCATCCACTGACAACAGTAATTCAGAAGATTTGGGTTAGTATTTGGAACAAGGGTTTAAGGCTAGGTTTGGCTTAGCCAGTTGGCTTATTTTTTTGTCTTTATTCAAAAAATAATTCGCATTTGTTAGTTTCGCATCCATTTTTGTATGGATTATTGGTTGCCTCGATTAGAAGAATCGGAAAAATAAAAAAATATAATCGAAATTCAGAACTTTTTGAACAAAGATGAAAAAGATTTAGTTTGAAATGAGAAAAACTTCTTTACGGAGGACTCCGTCAACGGGAGTTTTCACCGACCTAATCTGGGCCGCATGAGTCAAAACACAGATGGCTCGGATGTAATTGGCACTTTGACCAGTAAGAGAGTATTCTTACCGGTCAAAGTGTAACTGAAATAAATCCAAATAGTTAAATGCTTGAATCATGCAGTCCAGATTGGGTTGGTGCAAAGAGCCTCTTCACGGAAGCTCCGTGAATAAGTATCTCTCGTTTGAATATAAGTTTTTACTTTTCTAATTTGTCTCTCGAGATAGAACCAATAATTCACAAATATTTGATGCCAAATTAACAAATGCAAAAAAAAAAAAGAATAAAGACAAAAAAAAAGAAAAAAGTCAATTGGCTTATTAAGTCAAACTTGGCCTAAATAGCGGTTGCTGGGTAGCGCGCTGGCTGTAAAAACCACAACTAACAATTGAATTTCAGTAGAATATTGGGAATGGAATGACAAAGTGGATAACCTGAATACCAAATAAGCAGATGGTGGAGATGCCAATCCAGGAATGCAAGGAATACATGTGTGGAATGGCAAGCTCACGGTGGTACTTGAAAACTGCAGAAATACCCACAATTGCAGCAACTGCAGCTATGAAAAGACATATGAGATGAACCATTTTCTGGGTGTTCTTTGGTGCTGGGACTATCTTGTACATCATGATACCTGCTTTCAAAACCACATACCAACCCACTTCATTATCTATATTATACGCATGTGTGAGTGTGTCTAAGCGTATACGGTTTTCTAACATCATCCAAATGAGACCGTGGAGGAATCCCAATTTGAGTTTGTAGCAGTGATTTAGTACTATAACTTAACAAACAGAGTATAGCAAAGATTTTGCAGAAAAGTAAAGGATGGGACTGGATGCTTGGCCAAAAGATGGCACAAATTTCAAAAATGAACCAAGAAAAGTGGAGGAAGTACCACTACTAGGCTTTTGGGATTAATTTTCTCCACATTTAAAGGTCACAAATACTTTAACTTTTACTCTTTATCCCATCCAAATCAACGATAGACAACTAATTCCATCCCGACACAACACCGAACATAACTCTTGACATACACGTAGGTCCTACACACATTTATTACGCGGGACCTACACATTTATTATGTGAGACCCACGTATATGTGAGAGATTGCGTTTGGTGTTGTGTCCAAATGATTGTATTCATATCATCTTTCATACAGTATATATAACTCTATCTAGATTATCTTGGGGACTCACAAATTGAGCAGATCCCTGCACTGATGAGCTCACTAAAGGGTGTAGTGAGCTTGGCTCGGCCGTCTGATCAGCGATCGATGGTCCGGATCATCTTACACTTTAAATAAATATTTTTCATATAATTTAAGTCCCATTTATCTGGACCGTCGATCGCGGATCGGATGGCTGAGCCGAGCTCACTAGTGAGTTCGGCTCACTACCGGCCCACACTTCTCTCCAAATTCTAACATCTTCCAAAATTCCAAGCCAAAGTAGTCCAAATTTTTCTGTTCACTACACACCTGGAGTTGATCTTATCCAGATTAATTATTCTAGTATATGAAAATGAGGTAGCAGGAAAAAATTTACCCTTGAATTGATCATAACGTTTCTTACCTTCCCCAGATATTAAAATGAACCCAACCACCATTAGCAATGGGTGCACCTGCAAAAAAATGCCAAAAAAGAAAATCAAACAACAATGAGAAAGCCGATATATCGAAGATTTGTGTGCATGTACGGTAATTAGTGTTGTTGAGAGAGAGAGAGAGAGAGAGGGAGAGGGAGGAGATTTACATTGAAAATCTTCTGTTTGTTGGGTGAACTGTAAGCAAGGCCTCCCCTGAAGTGTAGAAGCCATACAAGCACAAGGGTTAACACTGATATGGCTAACACTTGTGCGAATATGGTCGCCGGTCGCGAGGTTGCCTTAAAATCAGAACGGCTCTTGCTCGCCATAACACACTCAGGGTTACACACAGAGAGAGAGAGAGAGAGAGAGAGAGAGATCTTGCAATTGGAGTATCTTTATATTCTTGTTTATACCATCACAATTCACACATGATACATAAAAAATAAAAAAGAGGAACATTTTATAATTGAGTCTTTGTTACGTGCAAAGTATTTCTAACACACCACCTAACAACAAGCGTGGAGTGAAGGCTGACACCCTTTGGGTAAAGTGGGTTCACACATATATCATCAAAGACCAGAGTTTGTGGAGGGTTATGATTCCCAATGAGGCTTCTTGGACCATTAGGAAAATCTTTAAGCTAAGGGGCATAGTGCAGCCTTGGATTAAATATGTTATAGGCGATGGTCTTTCTACCTTTCTCTGGACCGATAATTGGCATGATTTGGGGCCTCTAGACTTGAAGTTTGGGGACGTTGTTGTGTTTAATTTGGGAAGGTCTTTGCAGGCTCGAGTTGCATCTATTATAGATCATGATTCATGGCGGTGGCCTAGACCCCGTAGTGGTGTGACTAGGGACATTGTGGCCCATACTTCTCCTAATCTCCTTCCTGATTCTTCCATGTCAGATTCTGTGTGGTGGACTTTGACTAGTGATGGCAAGTTCAACGTCTGCTTGGCATCGGCTAAGAACTACTTTGCCTAAGGTTCCTTGGGCTGCCTCCATTTGGTTTTCACATCATGTTCCCCGGTGGGCTTTTATAGAATGGCTAGCGTTTTGGGGTAGGCTCTCTACTAAGGATAGAATGCAGAATTGGGGTTTAGGCGTTGATAAAGGATGCTGCCTTTGTGCTAGAGAAGATGAGACTCATGAGCACTTATTTTTTGATTGTCATTATTCTACAGAAGTTTGGCAAATGGTGCTTCATCAAAATCAAATCAGTAGGCCTTGCTTTGGTTTATCAAGGGAGATGGAGTGGGTCATTGGCAATAGGAATGGTGATTCCCTTCCTTGTTGCACCTACAAACTTTCTTTGGCTGCTACTATATATTGGCTTTGGCGGGAGAGGAATAGCAGGATTTTTCAAGGTAAGGCTACTCCAGCTTCTATGGTAGGTGATAAGATCATTGATGAAGTTAGAGCTTGTCTTTGCTCTTGGAGTGGTGTCAAGTCCACTGATGCGAATCGGTTGCTGGTAAATGTTTGGCATTTAAGTCCAAGGATTTTTAGGCCATAACATGTGGGTAGGTTTGCTTTATGTTTGGTTGGTTTTTCAGGGCAATCTATTGGTGTAAAGATTTGCCCTGTTTGTTGTAGTTTGTTTGTTCTATAAAATGGTTTAAGTTACCCAAAAAAAAAACAAGCGTGGAGTTCCAAAGCCTAACGATCGAAGTCCTTCATATTGTAGGTTTAAAAGGTAATTTTTTTTCTGCAAATTCCTACATAATTTTTGTAATTAGCGGAAAAGACTAACGTTTTATCGCAAAAAATATATTGTTTACAAAATAATCCTTTCTTTTGGAACTAAGACGGTAATTTTTTTGACTGGGGAGGGAGTATAACAATTACTCACACAATTTCTAGCATAATCCTATACCATAATACGAACTTGATAAGGTCGAAATCTCTCACTGTAGAAGAAAATTACGACATGATTATTCAACAATGTAATAAATGTCAAGTGTGCTGGACTTCTATTACACCATCGGTATTGGTTCTTTCACGTCATCACCAAATAAAAGAGATGCTGCTTCTACTTTAGCCTCTCGTTGGATAGAAAACCAACCGGTTTGGATACCCGTTTTCGTACAAATACATATTAGTACTGGTCAGATACCGGATGCTTCGTATTGAATGGTCCATGTAGTTTCACCCGAGTCTCGATTTAGTCCCTCTAGTTTCAATTGCACTCCAACGAACCCTGTAGTTTCAATGTTTGTCCAATTGATAACGGACGTTAGAAAACATAACGGAAATTCCAATTTGGGGGTTTTTTGAGGGGCATACATGACTTTTCGCCCACCCTTCTTCTTCCCCACCGTGAAACCCCAACTCTAATCCTTTTTTTTTTTGCAAGAAAAAAAAAAGAAAAAGCAGCGGTGGATCAAATCAAATCAATTGTAGCAGCGGTGGATCCGAAAAATTCTTGAGATCAAATCAATTCCTCTTCTCTTCAATTCTCTCTAACTTCTTCCCCTTACCCCAGTTGGCAAAAGACTTCCATTTGCATTGAGCATACAAAATCCACCTACTATGGCCAAAAGCACACGAAACCAGTTGCAATCGGAACCCAATTTTCACGTAACCTCAGGTTGTTGCAGCAGAAACAGCGGTGGATCAAGTCCTGTATCATCACAAAGAGCTCTTTATAGTTTATACGATTTACAAGGGTCATACCCGCAGAGATGTTGTGCCGTGTACGACGGCGACAGGCGGCGGGCGGCGGAGATCAAGCAGAAGGAATCCTCGGTGGGAGGAGTGGCTTTCAAATCCTAAATCTTTCTAAAGAACTCATATTGGTTCCGGCTCCAGCGGCGGGGTAGTCGCTGGAGTTCTAGCAAAAGCCGGCCACAAAGTGCTTGTCACTGGAACTCACTGTTGAAGGACATCTCCATCGATCGGATTCGGAAATCATCGTCATCGTCATTTACATAGATTTTTCGATTTCCGTCGCGGGCGAACTTATCAACTAGACTGGTCGACCTCAATAAACAACGCCAACACAAAAGAGTTAAAGAGAAACCCAGATAAAAAACAAACCCAGGTAATTTTGATTCCGCCCAAGTGTATTACAACTTCAAAATCCGGACCAAAAGTATCTGAAAATGAAACCCAGTAGATGAAAATTAGTTGCAATAAAGTGGGGAGATGTCCATGAACCACAAGGTCAAGGGTTCAAAACCCAGTAAGTGGTGGTGGTGGATCAAAGGTAGGAGAATGAAATTTGAGAGAGAGAGCTACCCAAAGCAGTTTTTTTTTTTTTTCTCACTGATGAAAATAATACGGCAAAAAGGGTAGGAGGAGTTAGGGTTTGGGTATTGGAGGGGAGGGTGGGCGAAAAGTCATGTATGCCCCTAAAAAAACCCCCAATTTGAAATTTCCGTTATGTTTTCTAACGTCCGTTATCAATTGGACCAAAATCGACTAAAATTGAAACTACAGGGTTCGTTGGAGTGCAATTGAAACTAGAGGGACTAAATCGAGACTTGGGTGAAACTACAGGGACCATTTCAACAATTTTTCCTAAAATAAAATCTGGCTAGACAATAAAATATCACATAATGAACATCAAAATTAACAAAAAAAAAATTCCGAGAATATTTTATAGTGTTTCTAGTTGAGTCTTTTTATTTTATCGGATTATCGAGTCTTGTTATGCGCACACCTATCTAGACTAAGCACACCATTTGCATTTGGACACACCACCTAGAAAAGTTATTCAGTGCCACCGTTGGTGCCAAGTGATGTCCCAAATTAACCTCTTTAATACCACAAATTCATGTGGATTCCATGACTAATTAGTGATGGATCCTATGTAAATGTGTTGTAATTAAGTGCTCCAGGGCCACTGGCGACGGGATGGATTGGGGTCAGTTAGTCCTAGGAGGGAGCTCCAGAAGTCCAAGGTGGTACCCAGACAAGGCGTAGTTTGGGAATATATTATTTTGTTGATTAGTGTATATTTTCTAGCCTAGGTGCAATTTAAGTTTTTAAATGACTCCATGCCATCTCCAGAATCACGTGGTTTTGGAAAATATTACTTGTTGATTAGTTTATATTTTTCAGTCTAGGTCAATTTATGTTTTCAAATACATGATGGCGTTGTATTGGAATATACTAGTTGTTATTACTGTATATTTTCTAGTCTTACAATTCAAGTTTTTTTAAATGACGCCATTTCCATAAATTTCTGGAGTCGCTATTGTTTGGGGTAGTGTTGGTTTTTGGCTCGATTTCCACATTTGCAGCATTTCTGGTCCGGACCAAGCAATTCTGAGCATTTTTCTACCTCGCAGCAGTGTTGGTCCGGACCTTGTAAAGGTGAGGTCCGGACCAAGGGTCTTGGTTGCATGTTTTGGCGTGAGGAGGCGAGGTCCGGACCCGCGGGGGCTTGGTCCGGATCTTGGGCAACTTACAACAGCCCTATAAATGTTTTTTTTAGGGTTTTCTTGTATTGTATTGTTTTCGCATCTGATTTTCTGTGAGAGGCAAAGAGAGAGAAACTCTGCGAGCTCATCTGTAGCCTTCGGACATCTGATTCTCTTTTAATTAGTGAAACCCCCAAAATCATCTGATTACCTGTGGAGTAGGTATTCTTTGCCAAACCACGTAAAATCTTTGTGTTCTTTGTGATTGCTCTTTCTCTCCCTCTCTTCTCTGGTTTGTTCAATTACATAGCATAAATTGCATCCGTTTTCTATGTTTTTTCACGCTTCCGCATAACAGGTAGCTCGTGGCACTACCCTAGGAACACATAATAATTACTCCACTACCTAAGATCAAGCGCGGGTTCCGCAACCTATTTTATGAGGAAGTGGTTCATTTTATTAGGTTCAAGTATATAAATTATTTCTGGAAAAAAAAAAAAAAACAAGTTGATCGGATATTAAAAAGTTTCTTATTCAAATAATTGACTAATGGTTACATCGGTTCATTTTTCTCAAGACAAATATTGTACAAAATTTCCAAATTGCTAATTATGTTCGATCAAATTGATTTTTAGAAAGAATAATTTACAAGCTGAACAAATCAAATGAAAACAAAAGGCGATGGGAAGGTAGCAACGATGGAGCGGGCTGTAGCAGCATCAGTGTTGGGGGGCAAGACCTGGGCCAGCTGATGTGGTGGTTGTGGTGGTGGGTTTTTCCAATTAGGTCGTCGTTTGATCGATGTGACCTTTTGGTAATTGCCGGAGTTGGTTACAATGCAGTGTATGAGGCAGTGTTTTGGGGGGTTCCACTATTTGGGGGGTTTTGGGTTTCAGCGGGGTTAGTGCCAGGCTTTGTGCTTTTTGGTGATCTATTCGGAGTCGATCTTGTTGTCTATGGGGTTGCGACAGTGGCATGACGTGATCTCTCCCATATCGATGATGGTGGTGGGTTGCGGTGGTGGCATGGTATGGTTATAAACTTAATCAATGTCGGCGACAAGGTTGAGGTCGACGGGTTTGGGTGTTTTTTTTTTTTTTATGTTTTGTTCTTTTCTTGTTTTTCATTCAAACTTTGGTTGGATCCCCCTCCCCCTATCGATGTGCCCTTGTTGATTTTCTTCAATATATTGAATAATTTTGTCGTTCAGAAGAAAAAAGAAGAAGAAGAAGAAAGACATGCTGTTAGATTATAGCTTAGACATAATCTGCACCATAAACTTCTATAGTGGTGCCTTAACGGCTCATTTGGATGCGGCATAAAATTTGGGTGTATAAACAATATAGGGTATTACTTATGGAGGGTGTGGATCCATATTGTTATGACATTTATAAAAGGGGCTAAAATAGTACTCCCTCCGTCCCGAATTTGTTGTCCACTTTCCCCACCTTTTGATGTCCCAAAATTTTTGTCCATTTCAAAAAGTCAATGTACAATATGTCTTGAAATGCCATTTTTACCCTTCAAATGTTAAGGAAAAGTGGTCACCTGGAGTATTTGGAGGGATTTATACGTGCCTTTTTGGAGGGATTTGTACCACCCATTCAAATTTCTTCCGCCCTCCATTTTGAACGGTGGCGGGCAATCAAATTTAGAGCCAAAAAAACCTTCTAGACTTATCCCTGAAGTTACAGCAGTTCAAGTACTAAAAAAAAAAAGAAGCTACAGCAGTTTACTTTGTACTATTGCAAAAATGTTTTAAACCTGCCATTTACTAGTTTGAATTTGAGGGGCAGTTTTGGAAAGATAATTTTTTGGAGTGCAATATTTTTTACCTCTTAAAATTTAGAATCCCAAGAAATGGACAACAATTTCGGGACGGAGGGAGTACTTGGTTTGGATGATTTTTAATAAGGGGAGAAAATTATTTTCCTTGTGCGAATGACATATTTACCCTTTTGTATACCTATACTAGCTTACACTTTACATCAAATGGAGTATATAATTACAAAACTCTCTTTTTTATACTTCTCAACAATGAAGCTATAATAATTAATTTTAATAAAATTAATATTATTAAAAATTATTTGAGTTTTTTGTTTGAAATATATTGTCACGCCCTCAATTTTATAAGATATTTAGATAACGACTTTCCAAAATAATAGTCAACCTTTTTATGATTCAAAGTCCAAACCGCTATTATAAGTCAAAGTCTTACGTCATTCTAATTCGATGGGTACCCTTACCCCAAATACATCAATAATAAAATATCAAGTTATTACAAGTTTTTCCATCAGTTAAAAGAGATAAATGAATTATGACGTTACAAAATCATCTTTGCAAAAATATAAGGTTTCCAAGATGATATGATAACTCCACGACAATAAGCTTTCAAAATGTGCACACAATCCAAGCATCCAACTTCATGATCCATGTTGCGTACCTGAAAAATAATAGGGTGAGCTCACTAGCCCAGTAGAAAACATTCTACTCACGCTAAAGGTAGGGATGGCAACGGGTAGGGTATGGATCGGGGGACCCTATTCTACCCCCGATCTCCAATTGGGAATTTCATCCCCATCCCTACCTCCATACCCAAAAGGGATAATGAACAATCCACCATACCCGCCTCCCATTGGGGATCGGGTATATTTGGGTAAATCCATATCCAAACTTTTTGAACCAAACAAAAAAAAAGATAAGATCTAATTTATGTGTCCTATAATACCAAAAATAACAATTTACAACAAAATAGAAGAGAAGAATACAAAGAAATAACAGTCTACCAAGATATATAAAATTTAACTAACATCACTAAACTTTTTTTAACACTTAGCATCTATAGTTTTAATTCGAAACAATATAGACAAATTATACGTATATGCATACTTATATGTACACACAAACATATACATTTATATACTACTATATGATATATACATACATTCATAAAAAAATATACATATACAATTGGAAACGGGGGCGGGGGCGGGTATTCGGAGGTGGATATCACAAAATTATACCCGCCCCGTTTTCAACTGGGGATTCTTCAAGTTCTACCATACCCTCTCTTATTGGATGAAAAATCGAATAATATCCGCCTCCAAATAAGCGGGGGCGGGGCGGGTATCCATCGGGTTTGGGGGAATTGCCATCCCTAGCTAAAGGTATAAAGAATGAAATGTGCATATGAAAATGACAATCATGAATGGAATGAACAATGGATACTACGAATGGTCGAGCCAAATGTCAAGAGTCCACAAAGTACCCAAGTGTCCAATCAACCCATTCGCTAACCGTTAATCTAACTCAAATGTGTCAAGTGTCTATGTTCTCCAATCTACCGTGTCTTTCATTGATTTCCACATTAACCACTTATTCACAAAGTTAATCTCTTATTTAAATAGAGAATTTATCCCTCTCCGGCTTTCGTAGGCTCCGTTCACCCCTGCCGGATTTCGTGGGCTCCGTTAACCCTTGTCAAAGTTCACATCATCCACTTTAATAAACAAGTGTTTCCCCCAAAGTACTAACATTTCCCTTTCATTTCAACTAACGTGTTTGGTCGATTGTCCTTACATGTGTCAAAAGTGCGTTGGAAGATCAAGATAACTCACCAATCGTACAAAGGTAGGCTAGAAAGGAGTATTTCGACTAATAATGGATTGTACCGTATGAATATATCAAATACACACTCAAACAAGTCAAAAAGAGGTCAACAACAATTTTGAGCTTCAAAGCAATGGGTATCGATACCCTCTTTACAGGCTCCTCAGGAGTAGAACAGATAGTTGGCTATCGATACCTGGACACATTTTTACGAACAGAATGCTGGGTATCGATACCCAGAAATGGGGGTATCAATACCTAGCCAGTTTCAGACAGTTTTGACAGATTTTTTCCAAATGGAGGGGATTTCAACCCAAGCCAAATTTTAAGGTTTCAAACAACAACTAAACATGGGAGGAGGATAATTCGTCAACTAATTTAAGGATTTAGCAACTAAATATGTAGAATCAAGACTCAACCAAGATAAAAATCAAATTTCATGGTAGTGTTCAAGTTTGACAAGTAATCATAGAGCAAAACTAAGAGTATTGCAACATTTCAACAATATACACTTAGAAGAAGTAGATATTTGTTCCATACCTCAATGAATAAGCTCCAAATGTGTTGGAGAAGAAAACCCTAGCTTGTTCCTGCAACCCAAACCGAAATGTGTCTTCCCCAAGCAAATCCAAGAAGACCCGAACTCCAAATTGTGCGTAGATGACGGATCTAAGGTTGGATCTTGAGGTTATGAAGTGTGGGAAGTGGATTTGATAATGTATTGAAGAGGATTTTTGGAGAGGGGGGAGACAGAGACAGGAGGGCTGGCCTCCTTGTAGAGAGAGAGAGAGAGAGAGAGAATTGTGTTTTGTATTTTTGCCTTACATCCATATCTCTAATCACACACACACACACACACACCCTCTTATGTTCAAATGTGTTTCTCATGTACCCAAATGCAATTCTAACTTCACATTAGCCCACATTTCACTTTAAAACTATTCTTCACACTTCCCCAACATTATTTCTGAAAAATTATTTAAAAACACGGGTCCTTACATATATACCAACTATTTTAATATTTTTTTCGAATGCATTGTAAGTTATATAATCCTATTATTAAATCTTTTATAGTCCAGCCCTGCATTTAGTTCTAGCAACAAACGTGGGACTAGCAAATACTAGGGAATATGTAATCCCACATGTTTCCTTGTTCCACGGATGAGAGACTATAGTCTCGGTATCAAACATAACCCACTCTCGCTCCCTATAAATTAGGTAAAGTTATTGTGCCTAACAAGCCGGGTAGGATTCAAAAAAATAAAATAAAATATAAATGAAATTATATATTTTGCCTACTAATTGAGATTCGAACCTTAAACCTATGGTTTGAACAAAACGATGATAAAAAGTAGATAGAGAGTTAGAGAGATGAAGGGCATTTTGGTCAAAAGTGTACCTGAACTAATTTTGGACAGCCTCTAACTTGTCCATAATACAAAAGATTGTAGCCTTGCAGGGGGATTTGGAATGGAAAAAATGGGAGCCAAACCAAAAATGTAAGATGGGCCCGGGATTAGTCATCCGGGCGCATCCTCATCCATCGTCCTCATTCTCCATCCAAAAAATGGGAGCCAAAGTAAAAATGTGAAAAAAGGGTTTATTTTTCTATGCTACTACTAACTGTAAAGGGTTACAGGAAATTAATTGAGGGAACCTGAAAATTCTAGCTTATTCTCAATCTACGTAGAATAATGACAATGTTCCCTCCTATTAGACAACTACTTTTATATTTTGTTTCTCTTGTATCTGTTTGCCAATTTTCCCTCGATCGAAATCGATAAGAGATTTCGGGAAACAAAGTCAACAACAAAAACAAGGGCAAGCAATGCGGTTCGAATCCGTGGTTCCTCGCCGTATTTCAGGACTTCACCGGATGTAAAATGGCAAATGGCAATGAATCAAATACGAAATGGATGGAAATAATTGAAGACAAAAGAAAGAGACTTCCGTTAATCTTTGGATGGAATATCGACACATAAAAGAAAATCGTTGATGCAAAGCATACCAATCTTCAAGAATGAATCGATAGTAGGATTTAAATTACATCTACTCCTACTCCTACTCCTAAGTACAACCCAAAACTGGGTTAGTAAGACAAAAATTAAAGACAAATAAAAGATAGACTTTTGATTTGTTTGAGAGAGTTTACAATGAAGTCTAAAGAGACTATTTATAGGAAATAACTTCCTATCTTCTCTTGCACTCTTTCAATCCCTTGCTTCCACTTGTCATCTTCAACTTTCAAATGTGTAGGAGAAGCCATGTCTCTTTTCAAGTTCCAAATGCGTAGGAGAATGCCAAGTGTCATGCACACGTAATAAAATACAAAATACTAATAATAAAAGATAATATTAATACGAATACATAAGAATAATACTAATAAAAATAGGTAGCATTCCCATAATTGTCACCTTTTTATCGATATTGATAAGGTGGTAAAATATGGTGTAAACAGTATCTTATTGATATCCAATCTCAATATGTTCCTCATAAAACTACCATTCTTTTCTTTGAGAGAAAAAAACCAATTACAAAATTTTGACCTTTTTATTTGGTTTGCTTAATTTTGCACACTAAACATTTTTTAGGGTTGTACCAAGTTTAAAAAACGGATTCATGGTTTTCACTATTTTGAGTTAATACATTTAGGCCCCGTTTGGATGAGGGGAAAGACACCTTTCAAAAGTTATTAGGGGTGATAAAGGGTGGGTCCCACGTGTTTGGTTTGGTTTGGCAACTCTAAAATCATCCCCTCTACATTTTCACCCCTTATGGGGCTTTCTCCCTGATAACTTTTGGGCACCCTTCAGGCTACCCAAAAATAATCCCCCTGTAGAGGGGCACGAAAATGACGATTGTAGCCCTCCTTGTCCCCTTTACCAAGCCCCACCCTCCATCTCTACACTAAAAAATTCACAAACAAAAACAAAATCAGATTCATCAGAAAATACATCAAAAAATAGAAATCTGGTACCAGAGGGAGAAAACATAAATCATCCAAATACATACTCCTCAATCTGTTTAAAAAAAAATCAGGAATTTGATACGAGAAAACAAAGGGTTGACCGAAAATCCAAGGTGCTCCGATGGTGGTTTTGTTCAGATGGATTTGAAGGTCTCGCCGAGTATAACAACATTTCCTCCTGGCTCTTAGATCGAATCCCACGTTATAACCTTCAAATTTGGGTTTGAAGATGAGATTGGGTATGTAGTTGGGGACGAGAGAGAGAGACTATCAAAGGGGGGAAAAAAAGGAGAAGAAGAAGAATGAGATAATGCGTACGTTGTCTGGAAAAATGATAATATAGGTGAGAAATTACATTGTACCCCTCCAACTAATTAGTAACACCTCCACCAATTTAACATATTTATTTTATACTTAAGTTTAAAAAAAAAAATACAATTAAAAACAAAATTTAGATAACAACAACCATTTAAAAAAACGTTTTTTAAAATAAAATTATTACAAAAAATTACATTTTCAATTTAATAAATTTATATAGCTTCAAACTGTCAAAATTAATTAAATAGATTAAGTTTTGCAATTATATAATTAATTTTACCCATAATCAAGTTTGGGACATCACAAGGGCAAAAGAGTCATTTGACACCTTTTTCCATCATCTACCCCTCTTTTTTATAAAACATCCAAACCAAGTCAAAAGTTATCCCCCTGTTTAATCCATCATCCAAACTATCTACATTTTTTTATCCCTCCTCCGTAAACATCACATAATTGTGGGTCAACCCTAAAAAAATAATTCCCCCTCTTATCTTATCCCCATCTATAACTTATCCCCCTAAAATTTTAGCTCCATCCAATCGGGCCTGTAATGGATTTATTAGCTGCTTGAGAATCTATGAGGAAGTTCCGGAGAGCTTTTCAATTGTTCCAGGGGTGTTATAGTTTGAGTTATCATTGAATAGAGATTAATATTCCATTTGTCCCAAAAATATTGTACTGTCAACAAAATGAGAACTTGAAAATGATTAAAAAAATCACAAATTAAATGAACCCATTCATATCTAGTAACTTGTGAGAAAAAAAAGTGATGTAATTTTTTTTTTTTCAAGTTTTGTTTTGTGGACCGGCCAAACAAGCATTTTGAAACGGGGTAATAGTTTATTTCAAGACATTACGAAAAAGTGTTGTATGCATCCTTTTTACATCTTTTTGAAATCGGATCGTCTTAAGTGTCCATTTTAATGTACTTCGTTATTCTTCTCTTTTTTTTTTTTTTTTTGGAGAAATAGAGGGAAAATTGCATTAAACGCCAACTAATACAAAAAAAAAAAAAAAAAACCAACAAAAAAACAGCAAAAACACAAGAAAAAACCGAAAAATATATAGAAAAAAAGAAAAGAAAAGTACAGGAAACTGAAAATCGTTGCCTTGCATGCGTCATCGGAAGTCTCCGGTGATCGTCTTCGTGCCCGTCGGAGCTACTGGAAGCCGCCGCTCGCCGTCGATGGTGGAGATCCAGACCGAAAACCCCCGATCTGGCCCCCAAGGGCCCAAAAATCGAGCGCGGACACCCACACCGGATCGAAGAGGAATGGATTCGGCATGGGGGGTCTCCGATCACCCAAAAAGGCGTTTAGAGGAAGAGGAGGAGGTGAAAGGGGTGTGGAGGGGAAGGGGCGGCGGCCATGGGAGTCTTCTCCCTCTCCTCACTTTCTCTCTCTAAACTCGCTCCCCTTCTCTTGTATTGTGATGGAAATAGATTTGGGCCAATAGAAAAAGAGGTTAGACTTCAGTACATGATTCATCGAAAACATGTAGGGGCATTTAGTAATGTTTTTTTTTTCTGTTTTTTTTTCTTCATTTTTTGTCAAAAATAAAAATAAAAATATGTTTGGTAATTTTATTCATGTTTTGTGTTTATTAAAACTTTTTCAAAATTTCTGAAAATTTTCAAAACACAAAAAAGGTAATTTGCCTTGTTTTTAAAACAGGGTCGTTTAAAAACAAAAAACAAAATTTTTATTACCAAACATGTTTTATTTTTATTTTTATAAACAATAAATATTATTCTACTTTTAGTTTTTTAGAAACAAAAAATAGAAAACAGAAACGTTACCAAATGCTCATGTAATGGTGGGTGATCGCAATAGACTGAAGGAAGTCGATTTGGTAAAGAAATGAAATAATTAGGCCTGGTTTTCTATTTGCTAAAATGGAACATCTATAAAATTAAGTGTGTGATTTTAGCGTCTGGTTGTCTCATTTTATGGGATTCTCATTTTAGCAAATGGGTACCGGGCCTTAGAAAAGAAGGGTTCGATCTTGAATGACGTGGAAAATATGGGATAGAACTGTGCAATTCTAACGATAGTCCGTGATGATCTCATCTTCCCTAACAAGCCGAGATCTCAACCGCCTCTTTCAGAACCCACCCCCTAGGGTTTTTCCTCTGGGGTTTTTCTTTGGAAGGCTCTCTCGCTCTCAACGAACACCCTATGGCTATAGCAACCACTGTTGGCGGGCTTCATCATTTTCGCCGCCGGTCGAAGTCAGCAGCCACCTCCTCCTGATCACATTGATCGCCTCGACTATGATCTATCAAGTTCTTCCTCAACCCTCCCAACACCACCCAAGTTTTCATTTTTGTTTCACCAAAACTACCCAAGTTACTCACACAAATTCAAAACCAAGTCCACAAGTCGAGTTTCGACAAAACACCATAGATAGTCCAAAATCTCATTTATCATTTCTTTCATTAAAGAAAAACCATCATTTTCATTAGAACTAGAGATTAAATCCCTTTGCCGGATTCCATAGGCTCCGCGTGCCTCTGTCGGGTTCTGTGGGCCCCGCGTGCCTCTGCCGGGTTCTGTGGGCCCCGCGTGCCTCTGCCGGGTTCTGTAGGCCCCGCGTGCCTTTGCAAAAAAAGAATTTACCAAATGATGACATTGGTTTAAGAACATCTCATTATCCCAAACATTTCATCAAAACTTTGATAACAAGTCCGTTTTCCAAATTTCATTTCATTACTTCACATCTTTCGATAAAAAGGGTGACGTACCCACCCACCCACGCTTTCTAAAAACCATCGAACTTTCATGTGATGTAAAATGACATATTTGTTTATAAAATCAAAGTTCTCGAGTCAAACATGGTTGAAAGTGATGCCAAAAGTCGATTTTATGAAGGTATAAGCGATCGGGGACCAAACGGACATCAAAAGGTGACCGAAAACCACCCCAAAAACAGGGGCAGTGGCTGGAAATTTCAGAGGCAGCAGCTAAGAACAGTAAACAGTGAAGATTTTCACACTTAGGGTGTGGAATTTCAACCAAATCACAATTGAGATAGTTTAGGCTCAAATTGAAAATGCTAGACAACAATTAAACATGGAGGGATGTCAATTTCACTCCCAATTTCACCAAGCAACAAGCAAATTCATAGATCAAAGAATCAAAGTGGGAAAACCCACACAAATTGGGGAAAACATGAAATTCAAGAAAATTGAGGCCAAAAACCAATTATATGCAACAAATCACAAACATACAACTAGAGAGAGTAGACATTGTTCCCATACCTCAAGGGTTTGCTTGAAAATGGTGGAGAAATGAAACCCTAGGTGTAGAAAACTCCAAATCCCGAAATGTGAGCTTCCGGTGCGAATCCAAGGTGAACCGAGCTCCCCACGACGCGTAGAACGCGGAAATAGCCTTGGTTCTTGAAGAGGTTGAGTGGAGAGAGAGAGTTTTGAGCTTGAAGTGTGCAAAAATGGAGGAGAGGGAGAGGGAGCCGATCGGTGGAGGAGAGAGGGAGAGTGAGATATTTTATTTTTTTGCAAATTTGCCCCACACACTAATTACACCACACACTAACCCCCTAATTACACCACACACCAAAATGTCACTTGTGTATATAATATGTGGCCACAATACTTAGGGCCTGTTTGGGCGCCTATTTATCCCATTTTCACGTTTTGGTTTTCCAGCTTTGGCTGTTTGGCCGACTGTTTCTGAGAATGGGTTCTTCAGAACTCATTCTTCGTTTTCGACGTTAGAGGCAAAAAACGAAAAACGGCTCTGGGGTTCTTTTTCCCATTCTCGTTTTCCATTTTCGTTTTTTATTTTCCCGTAATCCTCATCTCTGCCATATGTACCCCCTTATCCTCTTCCACACACACGAGAACCAGAGAGAAGAGGAGACCTCTGCAATTTCTCCACATCGGTCGGAGCTGCTTCAGAAATCTTTCAGATCTGGACAACGATGAACTGAACAACGAACTGGGTTCTCTTGGGATTCTCAGATTTGCAGCCTCTTCTTTCTTGCACAGATTATTGATCTTGCTTTTTATTGTTGTTTGAATTTGAGGTTTTTGGGATTTCAATTTGAATAGGGCAATGAGAACTTTTGTTTGTTGACTGGTGGGTTTTCATTCTTCATTTTGGGGAAGATGACACTGTAGAGGGAGAGGTCATGGGCGAGACAGCCAAATTTTGTCTGGAGTGGTGAAAACATTAGCATGAGACCATTCTTTATTTTTTTTAAAAAGGAAGATAAAAATATATTTTATAACATAATTTATAAACAATGGGCAAAATGGTAAAAAAAAATCCATAACTCATTTTCATCTTTTTTCTCCCAAACACTAATACTTTTGCAAAATACATTTTGCACATTTCTCCCAAACACTACTCCTAGATTCAAAACTCATTCTAGCCATAATCCAAAAAGCCAAAAAACCAAAAAGTCAAAAATGAAAAGTTGAAAAGTTGGCTCCCAAACACCCTCTTATTTTCATAAACCAAACTTAAGTAAAGACTATAATTTCTTTACTTTAATTTATTTATGAAAATAAGGAAGTACCCCCATTTGAAAACAATGGTATTTTCAAAATTTGAAATTTTAATCACAGCGAAATCTCATCCCCCCACTTTTAGTACAAAACTGAAAAACGGCAGATTTTTCTCCGAATAAAAATAGGCGAAAGATGACTTTGCCTCACTCAAAAATAACTTCCAATTATACCATTGTGATTAGAAAAATCTAAGGAACAATTAACGGGACTTTTTATCGGCCAAATCAAAACTTCTCCAAAAAGTGATTTTTCATGCGTGTTCTTATAATTGTGATGGAAATAGATTTGGGCCAATAGAAAAAGAGGTTAGACTTCAGTACATGATTCATAGAAAACATGTAGGGGCATTAAGTAACGTTTTTTTTTTGTTTTTTTTTCTTCATTTTTTGTCAAAAATAAAAATAAAAATATGTTTGGTAATTTTATTCATGTTTTGTGTCTATTAAAAACTTTTTCAAAATTTCTGAAAATTTTGAAAACACAAAAAAGGTAATTTGCCTTGTTTTTAAAACAGGGTCGTTTAAAAACAAAAAACAAAAATTTTATTACCAAACATGTTTTTTTTTTGTTTTTATAAACAATAAATATTATTCTACTTTTAGTTTTTTAGAAACAAAAAATAGAAAACAGAAACGTTACCAAATGCTCCTGTAATGGTGGGTGATCGCAATAGACTGAAGGAAGTCGATTTGGTAAAGAAATGAAATAATTAGGCCTAGTTTTCTAGTATTTGCTAAAATGGAACATCTATAAAAGTGTGTGATTTTAGCGTCTGGTTGTCTCATTTTATGGGATTCTCATTTTAGCAAATGGGTACCGGGCCTTAGAAAAGAAGGGTTCGATCTTGAAAGACGTGGAAAATACGGGATAGAACTGTGCAATTCCAACGATAGTCCGTGATGATCTCATCTTCCCTAACACAAGCCGAGATCTCAACCGCTTCTTTCAGAACCCACCCCCTAGGGTTTTTCCTCTGGGGTTTTTCTTTGGAAGGCTCTCTCGCTCTCAACGAACACCCTATGGCTATAGCCACCACTGTTGGCGGGCTTCATCATTTTCGCCGCCGGTCGAAGTCAGCAGCCACCTCCTCCTGATCACATTGATCGCCTCGACTATGATCTATCAAGTTCTTCCTCAACCCTCCCAATGTCATTTCTTTTGATCCCTTAGAACTAATTCAATCCCAAAGTAAAAAAGCTGTAATTGGTCTGTAGGAGCTTCATCACATTTGCCGCTGCTTGAAGTTCGCTGCCCCAGACTCTGGACGCCTCACATTGATCTTGTCGTCGATGTGAACAATCAAGTTCTTCCTCTACACTCAAATATCAATTCTTTTTGTATTCTTTTGATCCCTTAGAACTAATCCAATCCCAAAGTAAGAGCTGTTTTCTCTAATTTTACGAGGGTATTGAAGAATTTTTTTATGATGCCTTCAGTTAAAATGTAGATTTGATGGGAGTTTCTGGGAGGGTCTAAATCTGATTGACCAGTGCCAGATCATGCTAGCTTTGCGCCTTATTCGCAAATTCGGTACTGCAACCCACGCTATAACGACTGCTGCCAATACTATCCCCACTCCTTTTGCGAAACCGGTTCGAAAACAAACAGCCATAGGTTCAGAGGAACCTGCACTTGTTAAGCTTAAGGCCGAGAGAGACCCCGAGAAGCTGTTCCGTCTATTCATGGCAAATTCCCAAAATAGGCTTGTTATTGAAAACCGGTCAGCATTTGAGGATACTGTGAAAAGGTTAGCTGGGGCAGGAAGGTTTGATTACATAGAGAACCTGCTTGAGCAACAGAAGGTTCTCCCACAAGGCCGTCGTGAAGGTTTTATTGTTCGGATTATAATGTTGTATGGAAAAGCTGGAATGATTAGTCATGCTATTGGTACTTTCAATAATATGCATTTGTACGGTTGTCGTAGGACGGTTAAGTCTTTTAATGCTGCACTTAAGGTTTTGACACAAACCCGTGATTTAACTGCGGTTGAGTCATTTCTCATGGAGGTTCCGTGGAAGTTTGATATTGAGATTGATATTTTTTCTGTTAATATTGTTATTAAAGCATTTTGTGAAATTGGTACATTGGAGAAAGCTTATTTAGTCATGGTAGAGATGGAAAAAATTGGATTAAGACCTGATGTTTATACTTACACGACACTTTTATCAGCAGCCTATAAGGATAATCAGTCAGAGATAGGCAATGGGTTGTGGAATCTTATGTTGCTGAAGGGTTGTTTGCCCAACCTTGCAACCTTCAACGTTAGGATTCAGTTTTTGGTGAACAAAGGAAGAGCGTGGGACGCTAATAATTGGATGGGTATGATGTGGCATATTAGGATACCTCCTGATCTGGTGACTTATAATTTGGTGATCAAAGGATTTTGCCGAGCTGGTTATATGGAAATGGCCAAAAGGGTTTATTCTGCTTTACATAATAAGGGACACAAGCCCAATCTGCAAATTTATCAGACTATGATCCATTATCTGTGTTATGGAGGGGAATTTGATTTGGCATATACAATATGCAAAGACAGCATGAGTAAGAATTGGTTTCCAAACGTGGATACCATCTGTAAACTACTTGAAGGCTTGCGGATGACTGGGGAGCTTGGGAAGGCTAGCTATATCCTGAAGTTGGCTAAGAAAAGGGTGCCCCCTTTGACTGCAGACCAATTGGATGCATTGTCGTCTATACTGCAAAGAAGATGAATTAGAAATGATAGAGTAGAGGACTAGGATTCTGTGGATCTAAGACTCAGCAGGTCACTCATAGCTGGTGTTCCATCTTACTCTATTTGATGTGCTGTATTCTAATTCGGTTGTTTGGGAGGCTAAATGAACCTTTAATCAAGAAAGTTCTTGTAAGCTCTCTCTCTCTCTCTCTCTCTCTCTCTCTCTCTCTCTCTCTCTCTCTCTCTCTCTCTCTCTCTCTCTCTCTCTCTCTCTCTCTCTCTCTCTCTCTCTTGTAAATGCATGATCTTGCACATTTGTGTCTCATGTGTGTACCTGATAATTTTTTAATTAGCACAAAATCTTCTGTCTAACCATTCTCGGAAAACTCCTGCGCACTTTGACACTTCCTGGATATGTCCATGGTTTGAAAATATGTTTCCAGTGTTAAAAATATTTTCTTTTTTGACTTGGCATGTATAGAACTGTCCCACATGTTTGGAGATTGGATATCACAACTTAAAGAGTGTATTTTCTTTGGAATTAGACTAAATAAATTTGACAGAATACGTATGACCACCAGACGTCGAACCATAAATTAAGTTCTTTTCAGCATAGGAAAAGAGAGTAATCATGTTAAAAAGACTTAAGGAATAGAGGGATTCTATGAACGCCAAACAAGAAAAAGAATACAATTTGGATGGCAGATTTCTTCTAGATATACACAAACAGGAATCTTAATTATGTTCCTAAGCTGGTATCTTAAAACGTAGCCTGAATGTAAGTTCATAATTATGTGTTTCTTTAGGTTAAATAAGTACCCTCCATGGGGTCAAAGTTGATCTATCACAACCATATTCTCATGAAGCAAAACATGTCAAGGCAATACTTTCGTCTAGACTCTAGAGTTCCTTATTTTATTATTATTATTTTTTTCAGGTTTAGATTGACTAGGAAGTGCAAATTGAAAAGTGAAATTGCTATTGCGAAATAAGGAGTTTGTTTTTCTGGTTCTTCACTCTCCATCCTTTCTTTCATAATCATTTGTTCAGAGGTTCTACTAGTTCGGAACTCCCTCATTGGATATTCAAATGAGATTGGCACATATCTGCTCAGTTGGAATAGGTATTAATCTAGCTCAAATTATACGGGAGAAAGTAACTTATATGTAGTACCGATGTAAATTTGACTCTTTGTCCTTGCAAAGAATTGGATAAAAGAAGATAATGAAGGCTACAAGTAAAGGTTACATTAATGACAATGTTGACTTGGTCAATTGGCTCTGGGCCAATAGATGGGATTATATGTTACATCTCAATTGCTAGGTCCTTTTGGAGTAGGTTATATTCTTTCTTCTTCAGAGTTGAAGCGTGCAATTGTATACTGCCATGGCAGTGATTTAAATGGCTCACGGCGCACCAAGGCGCAATGGTCCCTTGGAGCAATAGCGCACGGCGCGGCGCGCGCCATAGCAACTTGTGGCGCATTTTATTATAACGAGTAGAATTCTAATATAGGCATAACTTTCAACACAAGCAAACGTTCAAATGTCATAAAACATAAACATTTCAATGTTTAAACCACCACCACATGCTAAGCAAAACATAAAATCCATAAAAAAGCTAACATATAGACGTTTAGCTTTGGGACAACAAAATTAAGGATACGGTAGTCTAATTTTGATTCATGCAGGCATGCCCATCAATCATCCTCATCAGTCATCAAGACCAACTTCTTCATTTTCTTCATCATCACTTGATTTGTATCCTTCCACGTCTTCTTCTTCTCCCTCATCCTCACCCTCACCCTCACCCTCATCCAAATATCCATAAGACCAGTTTTTGCAAAAATGTATAGAATCAGTTTTTGCAAAAATGAGTTGATCGAAAACAGATTAAGTAAAGACCAGTTTTTGTTTGACTTGTAGAGTTGTAGTGCAGCAGTTTTTTAAAAGAAAAAACAGAGACAGGAAGTACTGAAGTAGAAGAAGAAAACAGAGAGAGAAGAAGAAGAGAGAAGAAGAAGAAGAAGAAGAAGAGGAAGAAGAAGAAGAAGAGGAAGAGAGAAGAAGAAGAAGAAGAAGGAGAAGAAGAAGAAGAGAGAGAGAGAGAGAGAGAAGAAGAAGAAGAAGAGAGAGAGAGAGAGAGAAGAAGAAGAAGAAGAGAGAGAGAGAAGAAGAAGAAGAAGGGTTGATACCTGGACAGACCGAGAGAGAGAGAGAGAGAGAGAGATACCTGGACAGACCGACAGAGAGAGAAGGGTTGATTTGCTGCTGCTACTGTTGATCGCAGAGAAAATCGATGGCTGCTGCTGCTGCTACTGTTTATCGCAAGAGAAGAAGAAGAAGAATGGTTGCTGCTGTTGAGATCGATAGATCTTCTGATGTGTAGGGTTAACTGGTTAAGAGTTAAGGAAATATTCCAGTACATACTACTTATGTGCATCATAAATCAACGGCTGAGATTGATTTGATAAAAAAAATGATAAAACACATTATGGTGCACGCTATGGCGCCACAGCGCCCTGACTTGTGGCGTGCGCCATAGCGCCATACTTGCGCTATTGTGTTCTGTGCCTTGCCACGACTTCCCATGGCGCAATCCAGTCGCCACGCCATCCCCATGCGCTATAGCTCAATGGCGCTCGCCATTTAAAACACTGTGCCATGGTAATGCTGTATGCTCCTTGCTTTAAATCCTAGTGTTTTTTCTTTGATCGGCAGAAGAAAATTTTGTTAACCTGGAACACAAAGTACAACAAGTTAAAAGGGTTGTCGCACAACATCAACTCTGAGTGGAACTATCCAGCTAGATTGGAATAACCGCCAAGTAAATAATGTGCCAAGCCAACACCCAAAGTTAGCAAGATGCCAACTCAAAAACAAGGAACTAAAATACAATCAAGTGCGAAATACGAAATACACCGACAAAGTTTTTTTTTGCTAAGAACACACTAGCAAAGTTAACCACCTAGTGTTCTACATCTTCTACGTTAACGATCGGTTGATGGATTATGTTTCCTTGGGGGATAGTTTTGATGAGATTGATTGACTTCGGGTATGTATTATTGTTGTGCTGGAAAAGTTAGTTTTTTTTTTTTTTTTTTCACTTGCATTAATATTTTCCCTTCCAAAACGCAGTAGTAAATAACTATAATGGCCTTATTTGTTTCTAAGTATAAGCCTCCAGGCCCTCTATCCATTTTTTCCGGCCACCCTCTCCCCTTTTTCCAGGCCATCCTTTCAGCTTCCTCACTTCTTCAAATTCAATGGGGTCTTTTGCCATGTACCAGAAATCCGAATCTGCCCATATGTATACTCACATACATATGCATGTGTTGTACCGTAAATATATGTGTGCAGTGAAGATACATCAATCCACATATTTCCCCTGATATTTGTGAATGCTTGTCTTTCAGTTACCCAGTATCCCTCCCGGCTCTCTGAAATTATCACGGAAACCCCTTGCTCACTTTATACATTTTCAGACCTTGTGGAGTGTTTTTATCATGGATTGCCCTCAACTTATGTTTAGTCCTTACAAGGTTTATAGTGGAAAGACTGGGGAGTGAGGAGTGAACGTGGACATTGAGTGACCAGCCCTAGGACTAGGACCTGAGGACTGACACATCTACCCAACTCATAGAGTACTGCTTCCATTATTGCCGTGATAATACTTTTGCGGTTTGGGTCAATAGGTAGTGGGCTGGAAACATCATCCTATTTCCCTAGATAATGAAAATGGGTAATTAGGTTTATGTCATCTTTCTTACACGAGCTCCATTCCTTTTAGGGTGCTTTCACTTTTTCTGGGAAATGCTATGGATAAATTTCTGCAATAGTTTTACTCGGGTTTGTGTGAACGGTGCTTTCAAAGACATGGATGGACTGTGAATAACTGCGTTTCCAAGTTATTTTTCCGGCTCTGACCAGGTGTTTTTCCACTTACCTTTTTATGGTTCTCCTCTCAGTGTGTTTACAGTTACTTTTTTACGGTTCTCTATCCAGTGTGTTTCCAATTACCTTCTTACGGAGCTTCACCCAGTGGGTTTTCCATTTACTTGTTTATGGCTATTCAAGTTCTAAGGAGCTGCAACTCTATCTATAATTATTGTCCAGATCATGCTGTGTGGCACTGTTAACATGTTAGGTTTACTGGTTGAGTGGTCTTTTTTTTTGGAACGTTACAAGACCTTGGAACTTATTATGAGCTGGAACCTTTTCAAATTGTGCATTTGGGATAGTCATCTTTGTTGGACTTCTTCTTTGTTTTGTGGTTAGTAACACCTTTCATATCGCAAGATGGTATGCAAAGGTAATGTACTTGCCAAACAAGTAGTCCCGTCGAATAGAACATTGTGGGAAAATTTCCTGGAAACCTCTTAGTCTTTCACAACTTGGTAGGATGAAGCAGTTCACATCAAAGGCTGTTGCAGTATTCCTCATCTATTGGCTTATCATTGTTTCTTTATATTGATTCCTGATTAGAAGTTTTGATACTAAGCCCTGGATTACTAATTGATGCATTAGTTACTCTGTCTACACTCTAGGCTAGTTGGGTTGCTGCTGAATTCTTTCACTGTAGGGAGAAGTCTAGTGTGAGGCTTATTATGTCATCTAGTTGTAACTACTCCCTTCTACGTTTTTTTGATGTGAACTGTGTTAAAAGGGTTGAGGTCTCCGTTTTAAGAATTTAGAGAAGCAAAAGGCTTGTCTTCTTTGATTTGTCTTAAGATTGAAGTATGGGTAAGAAAAAATGTAGAAGAATTCTCCTAGCTACTTGTGGTGGTGGTGGTGTGGTTGGGGGGGTAGAGGTGTGCGTGTTGATGTTCTTCTTTCTAGAAATGGTGCATCTCGTGCTATGTTCCATGCTAAAATGGAAATCTCATAAAATCAAGTGGTTGATTTTAGCAAATGAAGTGGGGAGGTGATTTTATCTCCAATGAATCTGGACATATATATATGTCCAGATTCATTGGAGATAAAATCACCTCCCCACTTCATTTGCTAAAATCAACCTCATTTTATCACCTCCACCTCATTTTATCTTTTGGCAAACTAAGCCTAATGTTGGACATGGAACATAGCACGAGATGCACCATTTCTCAAATAAAAAAGGATATTGTTAACCAATAAGCTAAATAAGGCATGACTATTGCTTAAATATTCCAGTGAGTGATGCTCCTTGGGAAGCATGGTAAGAACCATCCAGGTTTTAAAACAATGAATATCCCCTTTTCAAGGATAGAGTAGATATTAGGATCGTATTTTTTGGACGACACTGGAGTTGTATTCTGGGCAACGTAGGTACACTAATGTGATACGCAGCCGACAGGACGTAAAAGTAGCTGCAAGTGGGTTGGTACTTGGTATACTTTAAAAGATAAAATAAGTATGAAAATGGGTTTCCTTCATCATCCTCATCTGGTAATTTGGTCATATTTCTTTCCTTTTCTACTCGGTCTCGAGGTAAAATTGTTCTAATAAGAGTCAATCATTGAAATATACTTTGTGATTGTCTACGAAACTCAAATCATATTATCAATGGTTCATGTTACTTCTCATTATTATGATCTTATTGCATATTTTATTTGTTTACTTACGGGTTTCCTTTGGACCAGATTTATGTTTTCTTTCCAGAGGAGCGGAAGGTTGGTGTCAAAACAATGAAGACATATTAATCGCATGAAATCAGAGAATGTTTTCTGAGCAATCTTGGTTGTTCAACAAAACTTAACTCCCTTTGCTAGGGCATGCATGAGCGAAATCTCTGCGAAATTCCATTTGGAGGTTTTCCAGGTGAACGTCGTTGCTTTTCGAATTCGTTACCCTCCCCATGCGAATCAATTCCTATTTCACTCGTTTTATGCCCAAGGAAACTCTGTATATTTTGGCAGCCTTGATGGACATCAATTTGTTTTTTAATCATGAGTTCCCAATTGTTTAAAGCTGTCACTTTATACTGTTTAATACCTCGTAAAACCAACAACCTCCAAATAACATACCCAAGGAACCGCATCAAAGAAGATTCTAAGTGAGCCCTTGTTAGTCTCTATTGCGAGACGAAGGTTCACATGTTTGAAGGCAATGACTATACATCTACCAAAGAGGTATGACACAAAGATGGGAAACTACTTACCTCTACAAACTAGGACCCCCCCACAAAGTGGAAGAGGAAAACCTTACTTTCTCCCACAAGGTGTGGAATCACTAGAAGAGATGAATTATATAGTCAAAAAAGTACTGACTCTCAAGAGCTTCAATCCCACCAATTTTGATTCTTGCCCTAAGAAGAGTGTGGACTGCAGAAATGTAGTCTACTCCGTTCTCCACCAAAGGAAAGGGGGAGCTAATATCAAATGCTTGAGTTTTATTCATATTCAAGCTAACTAGGATGCTTTAATAACTAGCGTCCACATTTTTTGGTTAATCTTCCACACATTCTTTGGGTTCCGATGCCTATTCGTATGTTTGAATAAGGTGCCAGAGTTTTGTTTTGTAGTTTTAAAGGATGTTGCCGACATTGATGCCTTGTTTATCCTCTTCACTGATACAGGGGCCAGATTTGTTGGTCAACATCAAAGAACATGTTCTTGTTCCTGAACAACAGCTCCTACAAATGAAGAAAAGAAGACTTTGCTGGATAGGTATACAGTCAAAGAAAAACTTTCAACGAGTTTGCTAGGTTATGGAAGTTCAATATAAATAGTTTTAATAAGATTTAACTTTCTGAACTTGGTGTGGCCATGCCCTGTTTAACAAACGATTCAGCTTCAAAACTGCTTGAATTGTTGCTGTTTCAGAAGTCATGACTCTTACAAATTAAGCAACAGTGCCACATTTAAGTTGAACTAAATAAGGAATGAGAAAAACCGCTATTTGTCTTTGTAGTCTCTTCTGACTTGGACGACCGTCATCGTAGTGGATTGTTATATATAAGTTATCTGCGTTGTCTCCCTGTATATTTGGTTTTTCTTTTTCCAGTTCTACCTGATGTTAACTTTTTTGTGTCTGCTTTTGCTTTCCTATGATGGCTGGAGTCCAGCTACCTCGAATTCAGGTGACCGATCCAGTTGCCAGATACTATGGAAAGAAGCGAGGGCAAGTTTTTAAAATCATTCGACTAAGTGAGACTGCAGGACGTTACGTTCGTAACATATCGAATGTTGTTTAGATTTCCTCAATCAACATATATTATGTACTGGAATGGACTTCTAAAACCTTATTCTGGTTGAAAGCACATTCTTCTTTTTCTGCAACTAGAGGCGAAGTTGAAGGGAAACGCTTCCGAATACTTGATCAAATCTTGCTTTGAGGAAATTTATAAACACTTTAGAACGTATGAACGCTTTAGTTGTGTACATGACAACATTATTTGCGGGCCTTTTATTTTTTTGCGGGCCTTTTAAAAATCTAGAAAATTATTTGTGACTTTAAATTTGTACATGACAACATTAGCTAATAAAATTCATCTATTTTGTAGAAATACTAGTTTTCACAAAGTGTCTTTAGGCACGAACATTCACTAGTACTATTGTAGATGTGTTTTTGTGAGAAGCCCCCTAAATATAACAAGTGGCATAATTTAGAATTTCTAAACACAATTGATAATTTGCACATCTTGACTCTTATTCTTATACATTATAACCCCTTCTCATCTTGAATGAGCATTAGTTTTAAAAAACCGAAGGAAGCCCAAAAATTAAGAAGTTCAGACGTAGTGATAGATCCCACTTTTTTGGGAGACTTAAGTGCTCCTTCCTCTCGTACACAATTTGACAAGGTTCGAGTCTTGCCAACTACAGAACTAGCATGGAGGGTTTTTTGTCTATCTTGTACCTAGGTGGTACTGTGGTGACGTCCTTTCGGACAGTAGCTATGGCTCAAACTGGATATTCCATAGCGGATCAGGAGCCTCTATGGTCACAGCCAAGGGTGGCTGCTATGCTGGTTGTTCACTCCCACCTTTTTTGCTGTTCAAAAAAAAAAAAAAGGAATTGGCTAATAAGGTCGTTTGAGATCGGCTTACAATAATAGTTTAAGGCTACGTGCGTAGCATGTAACCACATGCTCATTGTTTTTTATATGAGAGGGATTTTTAGCTTTTGAAAGAGGGGTGTCGTGGCTATACAGTACAGAGGTGGAACTTTTAGTACTCCAATGAACATACTGAGGAAACTGGTCTGCAATGAATTCTGATATGACCAATAGTCTTATGTTAGTGAAGAATGAAACCAATATGTATTCCGCTAAAATTAGTTTGATCGAATGTTGGTATATACCATGTACGAAACATATTTGTACAAAGAAAATGAGATGAAAAAAAAATTATTTGGAACGTAAAATTGCGAAATAATCATTTTGAAAATTAAATTTGCATATTTATTCTTGTACAAATACTCCTATTTTTTTTAATTTATATATCTATAGGAACAGATAACAGGTTTTTGGTATCGTCCGTAATCCATTTTGTAAAATGTCCTCGCGCGAGAACACAAGGAGTCCGATGATTATTATCGTGGACCCGGAAGGGTCACGATGGCCCAAAACTGGACCGGAAGCCTCTTCCTCTATCGTCTTCAGACCTAGACCAAAGCAGCCTGAAATCTGCTTCCTTCACGGTTACCCTCCTCGATGACCACAAACCCAGCGCAAACCATGGCCTCAAACTCAAAGCTTCTCTCCACCACCCTCCGCCGCTCCTCCCCCCCTCCGCTCCCTCTCTACCGCTGCTGCAGCCGCCGTCGCACACGACGGCAGCGAACCAAGCGGAATCTCTATGAAAGGCGTGAAAATCTCCGGTCGCCCGCTCTACCTCGACATGCAAGCAACCTCCCCCGTAGACCCACGAGTCCTCGACGCCATGCTCCCTTACTACCTCTCCCAATTCGGCAACCCCCATTCCCGCACCCACCTCTACGGCTGGGAATCAGACGACGCCGTTGAGCGCGCCCGCTCCCAAGTCGCCTCCCTCATCAACGCCTCCCCCAAAGAAATCGTCTTCACCTCCGGCGCCACCGAGTCCAACAACATATCCGTCGAGGGCGTCATGCACTTCTACAAGGAGAAGAATCGCCACGTCATCACCACCCAAACGGAGCACAAGTGCGTTCTAGACTCCTGCCGTCATCTCCAGCAAGAGGGCTTCGACGTGGCCTACCTCCCAGTTAACTCCGACGGGATAATCGACCTCGACGTGCTCCGGTCAGCTATCCGACCCGATACCGGACTTGTCTCCGTCATGACGGTTAATAACGAAATCGGAGTGATTCAACCGGTGGATGAGATAGGGAAAATTTGTAGAGAGAGAAATATACCGTTTCACACCGATGCGGCACAAGCGGTTGGGAAGATTCCGATTGATGTTGAAAAGATGAATGTGAGTTTAATGTCTATTAGTGGTCATAAGATTATATGGGCCTAAAGGAGTTGGGGCTTTGTATATGAGGCGTAGGCCTAGGATTAGGGCTGAGCCGCAAATGAGCGGGGGAGGGCAGGAGAGAGGGATTCGAAGCGGGACGGTTCCGACCCCGTTGGTGGTCGGGATGGAGGCCGCATGTGAGGTGGCGATGAAGGAGATGGAGTATGATGAGAAGAGGATTTGTAAGTTGCAGGAGAGGTTGTTGAGTGGGATTAGGGCTAGGTTAGATGGAGTGGTGGTGAATGGGAGTGAGGAGAGGAGGTATGCGGGGAATTTGAACTTATCTTTCGCGTATGTGGAAGGGGAGAGTTTGTTGATGGGGTTGAAGGAGGTGGCGGTATCGAGTGGGAGCGCGTGTACCAGTGCAAGCTTGGAGCCTTCGTATGTATTGAGGGCGTTGGGAGTGGATGAGGACATGGCGCATACGTCGATTAGATTTGGGATTGGGAGGTTTACGACCGAGGAGGAGGTTGATAGGGCGGTTGAGCTCACAGTAAGGCAGGTTGAGAAGTTAAGAGAGATGAGCCCACTTTATGAGATGGTGAAGGAAGGGATTGATATTAAGAGCATTCAGTGGTCACAGCACTGATTATTGATAGGGTTTTCGTGATATGATGGTTGCGAAGAAAATTGCAGGTGTGCTTGTGGAGTAAAGCTGCTTAATGATATGGAGAAGGACTTGTTGCAGGGTATCATCCAGGTTCTCTCTTGGGTTACTCTTGTACATGCCTTCGAGTACTTGTAATGGTTCATTCTAGAAGTGAATTTTGCAGAAAGATGAATAAGTTTGTTATTCGGGGACTTTAGGAATTGTAATGTGCAATATTTGGTTTCTCTTGCTACAATAGTTGGATCGTGCTTTTCCTTTTGATAATGAGTATGTTTGAGCTTTTATCTTTGGTGTTGTGACTTAGTGTGTGTTGAGATTGTGGTTGCTTATCAAATTTTCATCCCATTATGATGATGATCAGTGGAATTCTGATGTATTATGTTGGGTAGATCTGGAAAACATGGAAACCTATTAGCGTATTCCAACTCAGACTAGAAAAAGAACACTTGAAAAAACAAACTAAATTAAAATCGAGGCTAGTCTAGTACTGTATATTTGCATCTCCAAAGTTGAATAGTTAGGGATTCTGTGCGCACTAAATTTATTACCATATGAGTGTTTCTATAAGTGGAAGGGAAGTTAAATCGATGCACACACCCTTACAGATGCCCTCATTGAGGGAACCGCTTTCTTCAGCATTCATTACAACAGTGCATGGGCCATTAACACATGCATCAATTTTGTTTCTTGATTAAGCAGTTTCACCTCAAGTCCCCTGGAATTTAGTGGAACGTACTGCTTGATTTATTCAATAAGTATGAAGGGTCTGCTACTATGAGTGAAGACCAACTTATGAAGCTGTAATTTTTTACCTTATCGCCATCCTTAGAAAGTTTGCAAGATTATCGGCACTTGATGGCATAGGACCAATGGGAGAGGAAGATAAGAGCTGGAACAATTATTAGGAAGTGAGAGAGGAGTGGAGATGGAGGCAATGATGTATCGTAAGTTTGTTTGGTCCAACGGGACTTCTAGAGGGCTGAGCGAGGGGAAGTAAATACCTCTAGGTGAGGGGGAGTATATGCTTCGAGGGCAGGAATGGGAATATGCTTCGAGGTATGCTTTTCCAGGCGCATCCAAGTGCTTTTGTCTGTGGTCTTCTTCGGGTGCTCCATGTGGTGGACCTAGATCAATAAACCATGTGGTCATGCCTAATTGTTTTACCTTGCGAATTCTGGATGTGCTATCCTATGGTAGGAGGGGAACTAGTTCATATGTAATATGTTATGTTACATTCGCTGAATTCTTCTTGAAGCTCGTTTAATTACATCAAGTTAATTTCGTTTCTTGGGATAGTTGAAAGTTATATCTGTAAGCAACTCTTAGTTGATTTGATTTCTTGCTTACAGTTCTATTCTGCCAATTTAACATGATTGTTGTCCATCTATTGTGACCTCTTATTTCACTTATTTATATCAAAACGTTCACTGAAAAGCTTTTATTGCAGAAGTGGTAAAATTCAACAATTGCACTTCTTGTACATGTGTTACTTTATTGTTTGTTCGATTTACACTCATGTTTGTTGTACGGACCCCTGTGTGCAACTGGATAATTGTATACGAGTCGTCTTAAGATTACAGTCTACAGATATCTGGACACTAGGCATGTGCATCAAACCTAGCTCTCTTTGAATGCTCATTTGACCTAGTGATATAATTGGTGCCAATTTCCCTTCCGGTTTTAGGTAAAAACAAGTTTTCTTTCATATTCCAGGTTCCAGTTGTGCTAAATGGTTTAACAACTTATGAAGCTTCTTTCATCAATTCGCTATGGTGAAACCCTTCACCGAGAAGGTATGGGTTTAGGGCCTCGCACTTTCATGGATTCTAGCATATACTCCCTCTATCCCATTTTCATGAGTGCCGAATGGGTACCACGTGGCTGTACCCAACGCGCATCTTGGCCGTCCAAAAGTGTTTTGGACTGTCCGGATTTAGAGAGAGGAAAGAGATCTGGAGATGTGCGCTCGGGCACCACGTGTGTGGTACCCTGTTTGCACCCAAAATTTTCTCCATTTTCATAGTCCTTATTGGGGATTCCAATTTTTCAAGGGAGCGTAATGATTACTCCAAAAAGGATTTCACTTTCCTAATATGCCCTCTGATTTGAAATTTATTTTATGGAAATAGTACTAGTTCTTTTTAAACACGGGCAAGAATGGTATTTTATTAAGTTTCTATTGATATTTTTGGAAAGTGGACATCCATTTTGGAACATCCCAAAATGGCGTAAGAGACTATCAAAATGGGACGGAGGGAGCCCCAAGACGTTGGTCTCTAACTAGAAAAGTAACTAACTTGCTGTTGTTGCTTTCACCCAGTTTCATATCTTTTGCTATTGTTGCTTTCACGACACCAGTCCGGTGTTGAAACATTTATTCGTTTTCTGATATGGTAGCTAGGCGATGCTGGGCATGATCTCGAGCCTGTCTTGCCTGCAAATGAGCCTTCAATGCTTCTTTTTGTTGGTAGATCATCTGATTCAAGTGAAACTAGAAGAAAGAGTGAGGAGGCTATCGATGCTTTTAGAAATTTTGCATTGCACTATAAGACATCGCACAGCATAGGCCAACCAAACGATAACTTGTTTGACACTTATCAAGTATCGAAAGCATGCATGTGCATCATAGTTTGGAGCTGTCTCCAAAATCGGAAAGGTTTGGACTAGATAAGATGTCTATCACTATCATAAACGAGGGAAACCATGCAGCTTTGGACAAAATCGCTCCAGGTTTGCAAGATAATTCTTTGTATGACATCACATTAGCGATGGAGCGTGAGGAGCAATTACTTGAAGCTCTAGCTGCTGGGTCAAAGATTCCTTCGGTGGTTATAGTTGATCCAGAATCATCATGTCTTACCTGAAGAAAGAGTTTTCAGCTACACTTCACTATCCAATTTCCTTGATGGGTTTCTCAGTGGAAGTCTTGTACTCTTGTTCCACATCAACGATCCGAATCTGTTGTCCCAAGCCCTAGGGAGGTCCATCTCCACCATTTATTGATCTGGATTTTTATGAGGTGGACTCAATTCCTGGGGTTACAGCAAATACTTTTTCTGAGTTGGTTAATGGCTCTAATCAATCTGATATTTCAAATGTTGGAGACTAACTACATTTTCGTAGTGTGTCAATGTACAAGTGGACCCTTTGGCAGTCAATTGTATGGAAACTAACAACAAAAAAATTGGCCGTTCACCTAAAATGGTGAATGTGATTTTCGTTTGTGATATAGAATTGGGATACTTATTATGGAACAAAGCCAGGAATAAGGATTCCAAAAAAATGCGGGTTTTACCAGAGAATGTAACTTACTCTTTGTGAAGTATATAGGGCTTTCAATCACCATGCTTCCCTGCTGAAAAATGGACCTACGAACGAGGATACTGTGTTAACTAGGAAGTGGTGAAGTCGTTTTTTTAGTGCATTTGCTTTCCCAGGGAAGGAATGTTATGTTTTGTTTGTTCATAAGAATGACTCATCCCAAAAGCACTAAGAAACTATTTGGGTTGGTGTTTGGTAAAGTTAAAAGCATGATTTTAAGCTTGGGCCTTTGTCTATTGTCGTATAATGAATTGGTGGGTGTCTACCACCATTAATCAGAGTTTCGTTAGGGCATGCACCTCCCCACCAAAAAATGCCAGTTGCTTCCTGCATGGTAGTCATTCTGAATCTTAGTTTCTGCTGAACAGGAGACCATTCCAAGAACGTTTCTTGTAGTTAATAGACTGGAAGTTGAAGTTTGGATACAATGAATTTTAATTTCCAGCTTCTTTTTTTTTATATGTAATTTTAATTTCCGGATTTTAGTCAAGATGCAGTATGAACCAAATTCTTTTTTTCTTTGTTGATGTTCTTCAATGAAGATGTATTGAAGCAACATTCGACGTGAAATGAGGAACTGAATGACTCCTCATTTTACGTTCCCTTTAGTTTAATTAATGATATCTTGTGGATAGCGATTCGGGAATGTGGAAGAACCTTACAATGAAGTTAGAAATGTAATTTGGTTCTAATTTCAGGTTTATGGTTGTAGAGTCACTTGTTTTTCTCTCTTTTCCTTTTTAGAGGATAAATTTTCCATTCCGAATGAGTTTGGAGGTGAAAGCAAACATATGAACTCAAAGATAGCGCAGGTGCTGAGAAAATGATTTGTTATTGTTGATTGTGGTCAATGGAGTCTGGGATAGCCGGAACCCGGAAGTATTGTTAAGCAGCGCGAGACTATTAGAGGCGGAACAGGAGAGGGATAAGGCGCCTTGAAGTAGAGAGAGCATGTCAGTGAGCAGATGAGCATTACTTTTATGCATATTTCATATGTGAGGGAGGGGTGAGCTCTCTATAATAGTATAATGTCTCTATAAAGGTGGAGACCTGATTCTATAGGAGAGTTGGCCCTAGGGCCAGATCATCCTTAGATTTTGTGTTGATTAGATTTGAGATACCTTACAAGGTACTATCACATTTCTTGCTCAGAAGCCTCTATCTTATCTGTAAGCCTTGCTGTGTATTTAGTCACCCTTTACAATAAAATGATGCAAAAAAGATGTTTGGAAAAAAATTCAACTTTTCTGTGATTTGATACGTGGTTCCATATTTGGCAGATGACTTGAAAGATATTGCCTTAAAGCTACCACTAATTTACTTTATGGATTGCACACTGAATGAAAGCAGTTTAATCCTATGATCCGTAGCTCAAGTGCCATTTCTGAAAAGTACACCCATCTTCTCCGCATATATTATTCCTGTCTTTCCACTTTACTCTCGGGTAATTTACATTTTCCCTTGTTGGTGTTGTTGAAATGTACAGAGGGAACTTTATCCTTATCTGCTGTTGTTTCGAGCGGAAAGTAAGAATGCTGTCCCTTGTGAAGGAGTTATGGCAGTATCAGATGTTAGTAAGTTTGTTATCCATGAAGGAAGTAATCCTCCTAGTATTGTCAAGGAGAAGGGTGAGCGTTTCTTGAATTGCTGATTTCCTTAGTTGTGTTGACCTTTTCCTCCCTTTCCCTTTCAAGTTGGCTTTTTTGTGTGTTGGGTTGGTTCAGTTGTGCACCAGATAGCTTTGCGATATCCATATCGCTATGCTCTTTTCTTTGCCCTTGTTTCAAATAATTTTCTATTTCAAAGAAACTTTTGTGCAAAGGAAGGCGGTGAGGCATTCTGTGTCCCTTTGTTCGTATTGCTTGCTTTATCTTGTTTTTATGTTACTTGTTTTTTTAGTTGGCCTATGTTAGTGGTTTGTTGCATCCCTTTTGTGATGCTCTTCTCATACTGTGAAGTTATTAAAGAATTGTGATGTCTTTAATGCACTGGGTTCGTACCACTCAGTCAAACATGTTTTTTTTTTCTTCCGCCTAGTTTGGATCCCCAGATCATTATTCCGAGTCACTTTTATCTTCGTTCTGCTATTTACGTTGCAACTCTGTAACTTTACCTGTTCTGCCCTGTCCATTGTTTGGTAATGACCTAGGTTTTTCTCATATTGGTTCTGTTCAAGGTGTTCGATTGCTTGAGATTCGGGGTGTGCTGGTGTGGTTTTCTCAGTCTTCATTTGAGAGATTATATGTTCGAAATAAATTGTTATCAGTTATCACTTGTAACTCTCGAAGAGTGAAACCCTTATATGTTCGAAATAAATTTTCTGGTGCGATGAAAGGAGAGATTTTCTTCCCCCAAAATATTGTAATTGCTTTGCCTACGCCATCCCATCACAAAACAAATCTATTGTGTTCAAAATGATGATGTAGAGATGTGCTTTCATTTGGGTTCCGTGCAAATTTTTTTCCTGAACTCATTAATTGATCAACAAATATATTGGGTTTCCATAAAAGTTATATCAAAATGATGATATTTTCATTTGGGTTCCGTTGAAATTTGTTTTATAGAACCCATCAATTGATCATCAAAGGTCCATTTTGGCTGAATAAAAAAAATGGATTACTTTTTGTCCGTATTCTAAGTTTTCACATTTGTTTGTCTTGGAGTATAATTTTTTTGTGAATTATAGATTCATCTTGACGGAAGGATCCTTGGCCTATTTATTCAAATTTGTTTTATAGAACCCATCAATTGATCATCAAAGGTCCGTTTTGGCTGAATAAAAAAAAATTGGATTATTTTTTGTCCATATTCTAAGTTTTCGCATTTGTCTGTCTTGGAGTATTAATTTTTTTGCAAATTATAGATTTGTCTTGACAGGAGGATCCTTGGCCTATTTCTGTGTTTTTAGAGGTGGCATATCAACAGTGGCTTTGATTTTCTGCGGATTTATCTGTATTCCCTGTTGGCTAACAATGAAACCTAGTCTGGTTGGTTGGTTGGTGGGTTTGTTTCCTCCTCACCTTATCGACCATGGTTTGATTTTTCGGGTCAGGTCGCAAAAAAATAATTTCTTGTGAATACCTTAGTCTCGGCGTTGATCTGCCTATGACCGAACCGGGGAGGGAAATAGATGAGGTGCAGTAAGCTGAGCCGAGAACCCCTGACCGTCGAAACAAAAAAGCCAAACAGCAATTGAACTGTATTCCAAGTGAGAAGACTTCCTTCTGGTTTCGGTACTAGAATAAGTTAGGTGACAAATGTGCTGTCCAAAACAAAACCTGTTCTATTTCTCTCTGTTTTCTCCTTTCACGTTTCAAAAGTTCAGGGATTTGGCATCATGTGAATTACAGTTACCTGTACTCGTAACTATATAATCGAATGAAACGTGTTCGGAGTACAATATCCTGTGCGGGTTGGCCCTGAAAGTCCTGAACCGTTCATTTTCCTCGCGTAAGCATATAAGCATTTAAACATGACAGATAAAGCAAATACTATACCATAAAAAGGTCTTTGATTTACATCTCACAGAATTTTCATTACTGCAATTTCAATACACAGAATGAGGCTTTTGCAGTCTCTTCCATTTCACACTACAATACCACTCGTCGCATTGAAACTATCTTACAAATGTCACGTACAACCTTAAACAATACGTACAACTAATTAAAGTTACGTGTGGACAAAGACGGTAACTTCAACGTCAAGACGGTATTCTATAACTTTTCCGCGGAAGGAGAACAGAGAGGGCAACAGAGATTGCGAATAGGATTAGTAAGAGACCGGTAAAATTTATTACGAGAGCTTCTTGGCTGTCCGGCCTTAGTTTTAAAAAGGTAAATTTCTCAATCAAACCGGTTTCGGCGGTGAGAATAGCCATGAAGAAGATGACCATGCCGAACACTGCGTGCCATGGGATGAGCCTAAACCTTGTTTCCTGTTTTGCACCAGGCCACCAGAGGGAGAAGAAACTAACCATCCACTGACAACAGTAATTCACAAGACTTGGGTTAGTATTTGAAACAAGGGAGCCACCAGAAGGAGAATAAACTAACCATCCACTGACAACAGTGATTTACAAGACTTGGGTTAGTATTTCAAACGGGGGTTTAAATCACGGTTGTTGCGCAGCATCACAAAACGAGCATATCCAATTTTCTGTTAGCCACACGGCCAATACTCGGCCGCTACAACTGCTTTAAGTGGTCTATATTTTTCCGTCAAAACTGGTTTCAAAAAATTTAGGGCCATTACTCCCAATTCCCACTAGGCATCGTTCCGATAACACCTGGTATTGTTGCACTTTGACTGTTACCATTACACGGCCCGCTATCGGTATTTAAAACCTCGATTTGGATGTTTAATGATGAGGTGCGTTCAGAACTTGTCAAAAAGCAAACCACGATTATAGGGGGACCAATATTATAGATTCTGGTACCAAGGCTATGTTCAAAAATACCCCTGGTTACTCGTAGGGGAGAAAATCAAGAAAACTTTCACCCTTTGGGTACTAAATTGATGCAATAAGAACATGGTGGACCAAAGTTCCACAAACACAGGTTGAGGAATGTTTAGTGCATTAAACCATACATGTACTTAGAAATGATAAAGTGTATAACCTGAATACCAAATAAGCAGATGGTAGACATGCCAATCCAGGAATGCAAGGTGTACATGTGTGGAATGGCAAGCTCACGGTGGAACTTGAAGACAGCAGAAATCCCCACAATTGCAGCAACTGCAGCTATGAAAAGCCATATGAGATGAACCAATTTCTGGGTGTTCTGTGGTGCTGGGACTATCTTGTACATCATGATACCTGCTTCAAAAATCCATATACCAAGCCAGTTCATTATCTACATACACATGTGTAAGTGTGTGTCCACGCGTAAACAGTTTTCTAACATCATCCAAATGAGACCGTGGAGGAATCTCAGGCCCTGTTCGTTTTCCAGTTTAGTTTTAGTTTTAGTTTTGGTTTTGATGACATCATCATTTCTCTCATTTCTCTCTCTATCTCTCTCCACCCATTACACCTGCTGACATCATCAAAACAAAACTAAACTATCTAACCAAACACAGCCAATGAGTTTGTTTTCCTTTGGATTTGAGTCTCAAATCTAACACTAAGAAAGCCAAAAGGAATTAACCAGTGCTAACCGATAAATTTTATAGAAAAAGGCTTCGATCTCCAATCCACATTTCTTTTGTGATAACCAATAAATTTTATAGAAAAGGTATCAACGGGATGCCACACCCATGTACAAAAGAAAGTTAAGGACAAGAACGGTCATACCCATTTCATGTAACCACTTACTTCTATTTGTCCTTTATGATTTACGTTTATGTTTTCTTTTAGATGTCACTCTTTTATATTCACAAAATAATGTTTCAAAGATCATATTTGAAAAGCCTATCGGAGCACACCACATAAGTTCACACATCCAATTATCATGTGAGGAAGAAACGTTCAGTTTTCCTGTTAGATTTTGAATAGTCACTTACAGAAGCTCTCAGTCTCAGATTGTGTTTCTGCTTCAAACAAATCAACTTAGCACAGACCCAGTTTGAGTTTGTAGCAGTGATTTGTAACTTGACAAACAGAATATAGCAAAGATTGTGCAGGAATTTTTGCAACTTTAAAGTCCAAGGGAAAGTCTGATCCCAGATTAAAAGGGCAGGACTACGTGCTTGGGGGACATGTGGCCCTGAATTAAAATTAATTCACGTCACGCTTCTTGTTGTCTAAAGTATAAAGATGAGACTGGACTAGAGTGAGACTATTTGTCCACTTAGTATCGTATACTCCTTCTGTCCGGATTTGTTGGTCCGTTTTGGGGATTCCAACTTTTTTTCCATTACTTTTTGTCCACTACTTTTTGTGTAACTTTTCCATATTTTAGCCTTTAACTTTTGAAAATTGACAAACATTTTCGGACTTAAAAAATTATGTTTGTGGACCAACAAATCTGGACGGAGGGAGTATAATACAGTGTATATATATATATATAGTACCACCTACCCTAAGGCAGTATTATTTAATATTATTATTTATCTGGGCTTTTGAGATTGATTTTCTCAACATTCAAATGTCATTGACAATTTTCTACACTTTATCCCATCCAAATCAACGATATACAACTAATTCAGCACTTAAGTAAGTGTGTGTATATATATATATATTTTCTAGTCCAAATCCTCCCGAGAATAAGAAAAAAGTGATTTTTTTGTGTTGCAAATTATTTTTGGAAAATCCGAGCCGTCCAATGTGTTCAAAAGGTGTTTTCAAGGGTCCATGCGGGAAATCTTCAAAAAAAAATACCGGGAATGGCTTGATCCAAGTAGTTTTCGCAAAAACTGTAAATATAAATTTTTTGCGAAAACTGTTTGGATCAAGCCCTTACCGGTATTTTTTTTTGAAGATTTTTCACGTGGACCCTTGAAAACACCTTCTGAACACATTAGACGGATCGGATCGTAAAAAAAATACTCGGATCATGGAGGTCCGGAAGTCCGGAGTCCGGAGGAGAAGCTTACCCTATATATATATATAGGAAGCCGATCTACTAAGGACTCCCTCAAACAAAAATTCCGTGCGGACCTCACCATTTTTCGACTTTCCGGATCAAATTTTGACGATCCGAACCGCTCAATGTTTTTAAAATGCATTTTCCAAGGCCCACGCGGAAAATCTTCAAAAAAAAAATACCCGGAAGGGCTTGATCGGATCAGTTTTTAACAAAAACTGATCCGATCAAGCCCTTCCGGGTATTTTTTTTTTGAAGATTTTTCGCATGGACCCTTAAAAATGCATTTTAAAAACATTGAGCGGTTCGGATCGTCAAAATTTGATCCGGAATGGTGAGGTCCGCACGAAATTATCCTAAGGGAGTCCTTAGTAGATCATTATCCTATATATATATATATATATATATATATATATATATATATATATTCCTATCTGTTACTCCTTTTTTATTATCTTGGGGACTAAAGTATTTCCTCTACCACTTCCAATCATTCCACCGGCAATCAAATGCGCCATAAGGACATCCTTTCCCACCATATCCACACTCTTTCTCCAAATTAAGCAGAGCCCTGCAGTGATGAGCTCACTAAAGGGTGTAGTAAGCTTGGCTCAGCCGTCTGATCAGCGGTCGACGGTCCGGATCATCTTACACTTTAAATAAACATTTTTCATATAATTTAAGTCCCATTTATCTGGACCGTCGATCGCCGATCGAATGGCTGAGCCGAGCTCACCAGTGAGTTCGGCTCACTACCGTCCCCCACTTCTCTCCAAATTCTAACATCTTCCAAAATTCCAAGCCAAAGTAGTCCAAATTTTTCAGTTCACTACACACCTGGAGTTGATCTTATCCAGATTAATTATTACAGTATATGAAAATTAGGCAGCAGGAAAAATTTTACCCTTGATCATAAGATTCATAACGTTTCTTACCTTCTCCAGTTATTAAAATGAACCCAACCACCATTACCAATGGATGCACCTGCCAAAAAAACGAAAAAAGAAAAAAAAAAAAAAAAACCAAAGAAAATCAAACAACAATGAGAAAATCGATTAATCGAAGATTTGTGCATATGTGGTAATTAGTGGTGTTAAGAGAAATAGAGAGAGAGAGAGAAGATTTACATTGAAAACCTTCTGTTTGTTGGGTGAATTGTAAGCGAGGCCTTCCCTGAAGTGTAGGAGCCATACAAGCACAAGGGTGAACACTGATATGGCTAACACCTGTGCGAATATGGTCGCTGGTCGCGAGGTCGCCTTGAAATCAGACCGACTTTTTGTAGCCATAACACACACAGACACGGAGAGAGATAAGAGTGTGTGAGTGTGTGTGTGTGTGAGAGAGAGAGAGAGAGAGAGAGAGAGGTAGGTGGTTCGTGAATGATGAGCTCTACAGTTGGGGCATCTTATTTATAGCATTTCACTTACGCTGCCGTTTGCAAAAATTGCCTCTCTCTCAATTTATGATGTTCTAAACGATTTAAAATTTTTTTTTTTTGTCAAATAGAACTAGTTCATCCGTCCCTTTTTAAATGTGTTAGTATTTCGTAAATCCAACTTATTAAAAAAATACATCATTACGCCTTTCACATCAACTTTTATCTCACATTTACGATATTCACATCAACTTTTATCTTCACTGTACAAAATTATCATCCACTCTTACCATTAACTCTTTATTCACTAATTTTTCAAAAATGCAAAATGATAATGTATAAACTTTAATTTACCCGTTAAATTTTCAAAATAAACACTCATTAAGGGACAACTTAAAATAGAAATGTCGACACTAAAAAAAGGGACGAAGGGAGTAATTGAGATCTATCAAACAAAAGTCATATTGCATAAAGGAAATATTAAATTAAAAAAATAGACAATTTTTTAGAGCTTTGTAATAATAAAAGTGGATTAACAATGTGGGAATAAGAGAGTAAAATTTTTACCCCAACTTATTAGATAATACCTATAATTACTGAACAAGAGTATTTTTTTTTTCCATAAACATATTATTTTCAAGTTCTCGATTTACACACCGGACAATCTTTTTAGACTTTGACCGTATAATTTATTTGACGGGGGAGGTAGTATAATTAAGATTCAAAAGGCATAGGGTGGCATCCTAAAGAAAATATTGAAGTAGGATGGTTAATTAAATTTTAATTAATTAATTATCACACGATTTCTAGCATATTCCTATACCATACTACTATGGGAATCTGATAAGATCGGAATCGCTCAGTGTAGAAGTCACGATGTAATTTTCAACCATGTAATAAATGTGGAGAGGTGCTGTCTTCTGTTACACAATCAACGGCGATACATACACTCTCTGTGAGTCACTCTCAGCCACACCCTCTCTCACATGGGGTGTGGTCCCCACGATGTAATTATTCAACCATGTAATAAATGTGGAGAGGTGTTGTCTTCGGTTACACAATTGTCTTTGTTTGAACTTCCCTAGGACACAAAAAAAAAAAAAAAAATTGTATTTGTTCTTTCACATCGCCAAATAAAAGAGCTTCTTGCCTTCTTCTTCTCATATTTTAGGCTCCCTTATGGATGGAACATCCTACCGGGTACCCTTTTCGTACCGGTAAATATTGGATCCGGGTGTTAGAAATTAGGCCCTAGATATCACCCTAAAACGACGTTGTTTTGGGCACCAAAAGAGACAAAAAAAAAACTTCCAAACCACGTCGTTTCGAGTTCTAGGAACATAAGAGATAGGGCTTTTTTGGAAACTTAATTCCCACTAGGTCAAGGGTTGAAACTTAATTACCACGACGAGGTCAAAAAAAAAAAATTCTTTTTGAAAATTGAAACAACCACGTGTATTATTCCTAGGTCAATTTTTTGGGGGTTTAGGCACTTAGGGTATCATATGGTTTCATAGGGTTTTAGAAGTTTAGGCACTTTCATGGGATTTTGAGGGTTTAGGTGCTTTCATAGGGTTTTAGAAGTTTTGGCACTTTCATGGAATTTTGGGGGTGTAAGCATTTTCATACAGTTTGGAAGTTTAGGCACTTTCATACAGTTTGAGAGTTTAGGCACTTTGGATTTATGGTTTAAGGTTTAGGCACTTCAACTTTAAGCTTTAAAAATAAATAAATAAATAACCAACTTGACCCAGTCAGAATTATTTTCTGAAAAGTGGACTGAGTAGCAATTGCCCAAAATGACGTTGTTTTGGGCAATTTTCAGGGTGATTTCTAGGGCCTGATTTTTAGCACCCGGATCCGTACATATTGGTACAGGTTACATATCGATCGGGTATCCGTTTTGAAATTAACGCTACTATCATGATATAATTACAGACTTAATTTTCCTCATTTATACCATCAATTCACGGGAAATAAAGTTTCATTAGACAATAAAATATTACCTACTGGACTTCAAATTAATAACAAAAAGTTTCATGAATATTTTGTAGGAGTACCATTTCTAATTGAGTGTTGTCTTTGTTTTCTGTTTTTTATCGGATAATTGAGTCTTGTTATGTGTATGCTAATGTGAGCACAACCT
This sequence comes from Vaccinium vitis-idaea, assembly GCA_963854785.1. Lineage (NCBI taxonomy): Eukaryota > Viridiplantae > Streptophyta > Magnoliopsida > Ericales > Ericaceae > Vaccinium > Vaccinium vitis-idaea. The sequence continues at coordinate 21,315,996 of OY978224.1, read as the reverse complement.
AGAAAATTTAGTACAGTTCAAAAAAACCTAGAAAATTTAGTTAGAGTGCATGTGAGGCACCGCCAGCCCCATGATGTCTCAAACCTCTTTAGAGGGTGTTTGGTGTTAATTATTTTGATTGATTCTAGATTAAATTCTGAAAAACTCATTTCTTTCTAGGGGTATGAATAATATGGTATACATATTTTTAGATATGTAATTATAGAGTCCCGATCTAATCCGGGAATCCCGGATCCGGGACTCCACCTTCCCGATATTTTTTTGAAAATCCGAGCCGTCCAATGTGTTCAAAAGGTGTTTTCCAAGGTCCATGTGGGAAATCTTAAAAAAAAAATACCGGGAAGGGCTTGATCCGAGCAGTTTTTCGCAAAATTGTAAATATACAGTTTTTGCGAAAAACTGCTTGGATCAAGCCCTTCCCGGTATTTTTTTTTGAAGATTTCTCGCGGGGACCTTGGAAAACACCTTTTGAACACATTGGACGGCTCGGATTTCCCAAAAACAATTTTTAAAAGCATCAAAACACCAAAAAACCTCCAATCCGGGATCCCGGATTGGATAATTGCCGTGTAATTATATATATATATATATAGAGGAACTCTCTAGTCCGGGACCCTTCGGTCCAGAACTCATAGTTCCGGATCAAATTTTCATGATCCGAACCGTCCAATGTGTTCAAAAGGTGTTTTCCAAGGCCAACGCGAGAAATCTTCAAAAAAAAATACCGGGAAGGGCTTGATCCACGCAATTTTGTAAATATGCAGTTTTTGTGAAAAATTGCGTGGATCAAGCCCTTCCCGGTATTTTTTTTTGAAGATTTCCCGCGTGGACCTTGGAAAACACTTTTTGAACACATTGGACGGCTCGGATCATGCAAAAAATACCGGGAAGGGCTTCAAAACGCTTCAATCCGGGACTTCCGGGATCCTTGACAGGATCTCCGGCGTATATATATATATCAGTCCCGATCCAGTTAGGGATCTCGAACTCATAGTTCTGGATCAAATTTTCACGATCCGAATCGTTCAATGTGTTTAAAACGTGTTTTTAAGGGTCCCCGCAAGAAATCATAAAAAAAATACCGGGAAGGGCTTAATCCGAGCAGTTTTTCATAAAACTCTATATATGTACAATTTTTGTGAAAAACTGCTCGGATCAAGCCCTTCCCGGTCGTTTTTTTTTTTATGATTTCTCACAAGGATTCTTAAAAACACGTTTTAAACACATTGGACGGTTCGAATTATGCAAAAACAATTTTTAAAACCTCAAAAACACCATGTTCCTTCAATCTGGGATCCTTGACTGGATCACCGGTGATATATATATATATATATACCAAAAACTTCTAATCCGGACTCCCGGATTGGAGGTTTTTTGGTATTTTGAAGCTTTTAACAATTGTTTTTGCAAGATCCGAACCGTCCAATGTGTTTAAAAGGTGTTTTCAAGGGTCCTCGCGAGAAATCATCAAAAAAAAAATACCGGGAAGGGCTTGATCCGAGCAGTTTTTCTCAATTGAATAAATAAACCCATGGATATGTTGGTTTTTTTCTTCTTTCTACACTACATTTTTCAGCTTGAGCACAAATTATTGTACTTTTATTATTATTATTATTATTTATTGTTATTATTATTATTATTGAGACACAAATGTTTACTCTTAAAATTATAACCAAAGTAAAAAATAAAATCATTAACAACGAGAACAAGTCGCTAACTTGATTTAATCCCACCTCTTCAAAAGATGTTTGTAACGGCCAATTCTACTCTCCTTTCCTTTTCTTTTCTTTTCTTTTTTATTAAGGAAGGTAATTCTACTCACACCGTCATTGAGGACATAGTCCATCTCGTGGCTCACACTATAACTAGAAGAACCATGCGGAACTTAGAGCATCTCCAAGATGGGGGGTAAAATTTCACTTCAAATATAGTTGAAGTGACACATGTGAGAAGTTGAAGAGTTATTTTCAACATGTACACTCAAAGGGTCTCTTCAAACTTTTGATTTTTTGTTACTTCAAGGTGTATCACTTTAAGGATTCACTTTGCCCAAAAAAAAATCAGTCAGCTCACCGATTATAAATTTGATGAGATCGCAGTTTTTTTTTTTTTTTTGTCATTTGTCATTCCTAATCTATTACATTAGGGGAGGAGAGAATGAGACTCGATCTCGGGATACAGTGTAAAGCATCCAAGAGCTCTACCGCATGAGATCGCAATTTAAAGAGTCATTTCTCACAGAGCATCTCCATCAGTTTAGCTGTCTCTATCTCCATTTCGGCAAGAAAAAGTACACTTGGCTAGCCTCAAACACTTCCATCACCTAGCAGTGTAGCCATTTCAAAGGAGAAAAAAAACGACGTCAGTTGTTCTCCCTCCCACGGGCTCGTGCAATACACGCGCCGCGAGTAGATCTGACTCGCCCACACGCGCTTCCGTTGACCGGCGCGTGCGGGGTCCGGCGAAAGGATCTGCCGATGAATCTTACATCGTTGACATCTTCTCGAGGATTCCTACAATCCTCTGGTATCAAATCGATTTTAGAACAAATATTCCAGTGTAGTCATTTTTCCAGCGTGGGAGGAGAGAGAAAGATACTCCGGTAGCGAGCTCGCCTCCGATCGCCAAACCTCGCCGCCTGTGGCGAGGTACTGTAGCTTCGACGGGAATGGCAAGGCTGCTGGGTCTTCGTTTTCCGGTTTTGGGTCGCCAAAATGGGTTCGCCGGAGTTTTCGCGAGCCTGCTGGAGATGGTCTCACACTTCCAACTTGGAGAGTCACAGAGAGTCCAACTTGGGGAGTCAGAGAGAGGGCTACACCAAAATGATATAACTAGCTTGGTATCTGCTTTGGAGTGTCTTTTGCAGACTATAGTTTAATTTTTATTGTTACGTCCCTTAAAAATGCTCTAAGCTAGCGCTAATCTAGGGAAAAGAATGTTACTATGACATTCAAACCCTTCTCAAACATATTATAATAGCCTGAGCTCGACCACCTATTTTTTTTTATTTGAATTGTTCATTTTGTAAGTCTCAATTTGTAAATTATTGTTGCTAAAAAACATTTTGATCGGAAATTTAGCAATTTAGAAATTTTATATTTGAAAAAATGAACTGATATAACTATTCATCAATTAATTTGAATCATACATTCATCAATAATATCAGATCAACTTGGATTTTTCCCGGGGATATTTTGTATGCTCAAACTTAAATGAAGCAATTGAATAGTCAATATAGGCTGTGGAACCCTATTGGAGTAACTATTGCGTGCCCCTATGGCACTACCACGTGGTACCCCAGACATTGACGATTCCAGAAATTCGTTGAGATGAGGTCATTTAAGAACTTAAATTGCACCTAGACTAGAAAATATACACTAATCAACAACTAATATATTCCTGACTCCAGAAATTCATGGGGATGGAGACATTTAAAAACTTAAATTGAACCTTGACTAGAAAACATACACTAATCAACAACTAATATATTCCAAAAGTTCATGGAGATGGGGTCGTTGAATCGTGTGTGGCCAACTACTTGGAGACTTGGGATCTCAGCAGAAAATGCGAAGGTTGCTTAAAGCTGGCTGACCGATAGGCTAAAGAGAATCAACTAGTTTAGTTATGATTTGAGTAGGCTCATAATAGGGAAAATCCTACCCCTGGGATCTGAGGCCTGGCCATCCTTCGTTTGCGGTCGACGTTTTGGCAAAGTTTGTCCGTCGAAAGTTGAATGTTTCGATTTGGTTCAATTCATGGCCATATCTGGGGAAAAAAAGAATTTTTTTTTTTTGCACCCAAACTAGAAAATATACACTAATCAACAACTAATATATTCCAAAAAACCAAGTATTGTTTGCGATACCACATAGCACTTCTGTAGCTCTGTCTCTAGCTCAGACTAGCTGACCCACACAATTCTGTTAAGTGGGTGTTTGGTGCAAATTCTTTTAGGTGATTCTCGATTCTAGATTCTGATTATGCATTTTGGAACTATTTGGTTCAAAATAAGCACAAGGAGCAACAATCTGAAAAGTAACCCCATAACTATTTTTGGATTCTCAAATTTTGATGACTATTTTAACCTTCAAACTTTTAACAGACTACATTATCAAAGCATTTATATACATGTGTTTATGTTATTGATTAAGATAAAGATTCAGTTCAATATTGTATACATATTCACATATAATATACGTATATGTGTAACTATGTATTTATACTGCCCTGAAACATATGCGATGAGTACATATATTTATATAGGTGTCCTTTTTGGAAAATTATATACGTAATTTTCAGTTATATGATATGCATTCATTTTTAGGTACTAGTTGGCGCCTCCGTGCACGCACGGAGTCTCGTGTTCATTATTGTTTAGCGTTTTTAAGTTAGTTTTTATCTGGTTTTTTTTTTTTCTAATTTTTTTTAAAATGATTATTTTTGTTTGGAATTCCTTAATTTTCGGTACGAGAAATAGGTAATAAAATTTGCTTGTGTGCGTGCAACTTATTATAAGTCATCCCAATGACTTATTATATTTTGGATACAACCTCATCGGATATCAATCAAGACATGATCAAACCACATTTATCTTGAAATAAATAGGTTCCAATTCAGGGTGCAACTTGTTTTCTTTTCAAGATAGATTTATTTTGAAATATAAATTCACATCACAATAAGACAAAAAAGGGAGTGTGGTTATATATGAGGGAGTGTGAAAATCACAACCTTTTTCTATTTTCCAAATGTGGGTAATCACATTAATTGCAAAGCAAAGAGCCTTTTTATATTTTTAGATTGCGGGTAATCATATTAAAATAGGCATTGCAAAGCTAACAATTGTGTTACATAGTTGGGGTATATATTCATACACGTCGTGGTCGTTTTCATAGACATAGAAAAGTCCATGGTGGTTATTGGAAGACATTATGGCTTTGTTCGGTTAATAGTTTAGCTCCGGTTTTGGGGAGTTTTGGTTTTGATGACATCATCATTTTTTTCACTTTTCTTTCTATCTCTCTCCACTTATTACACCTGCTTGCATCATCAAAACTAAACTAAACTCCCTCAAAACTTCTAACCGAACACAGCCTATAAAACTATTACAAAAGCAGACAAAGCTATATCTTTTTTCTACTAACAATGAACGGATTGTAGACTACAAGAATTGAACTGGCATGACCGTCAGATCTCAAAGTTCTTAATGATCTTAAAAATCTTTGTTCCACTTGCATATGTTAAATCCCCATGAAAGGACAAGAACCTACCAACATTAAAGCCCCATCTCTTAGCCTACAAATAAATAACAATTCGGTTGGTAAACCACATAGTCTTGGTTGCACCATTAATTCCATGCCTCACGTGAAAGAGAAAGCTTAATAAAAGGGTCCATTTTTGGAGAGAACATAGTAAAAGGGTCTTTACTTCAATAAGGACATTAACTTTTTGGGGAGGACATAGTAAAAGGGTCCGTTTTTGGAGAGGACATAGTAAAAGGGTCTTTATTTCAATAAGGACATTAACTTTTTGGGGAGGACATAGTAAAATGGTCCGTTTTTGGGGAGGACAATCGTCAGTGATGTGAGCGTGAGTGGGGCAATTGCTTTTGTCCGCAGGAAATTCCTCCGCATGGTGAGCGTGAGTGGTGTGGTTCATTAAGGGTATTTTTGTCTAGTGTTGTCCTTGAGACATGAAATTTTTCCTATCAATGTATTGAATGCCTTAAAATAAGTTAAGCTGGACTAAACACCATTAAAAGCCTCAAATTTGTCCTTTAAACCAATTTTCTGTTAATAAAGATCTATGGAAATAGACATGAAGAGAATCCCAGAAGATACTACTCTCACTTATGCGACCCATTGCCTGGGCTGGTTAACAATCAACTAGTGATGAAAATACAAGACCTCTGCAATCCAAAACAAGTAACACCCAGAATACACGTGTAACACCAAATCATGTAACAACTTAACAATATGGTATATATAGACTGCATTGTGATAATAATCACTATTCCTTTCCAAAGCAAGCCAACAAAACAAAAAAAAAACTTCAAACACATCTCTAAACTTAAATAGGATAGGGTAAATCTTCATACACAAATGCAAACTTAAAAATTATTTGAATGCATTATCTTCACCACAAATCCCAGACCCGTTTGAACGTTCAAAATCCAAGCACGGCAGTAGAAGTTGCCTTGGGAAAATAGATTAGATGTTTACCCGGCCAATATATAAGCATAGATAGGATGATTTGCCGCTTATACAATGAACTCGGCCCTTACTTTCCCAACATTTTCTCTTCAATGAAAAATATGGAATGGGAGAAGAAAGTAAGCATAGATAATTAGATATAATGCAAAAAAAGTGTTGCAAAATCAAACTCAATGGCAGATTTGCATCCAGAACACGGATTAGCGTCGCCGTTCGAGTTGACAGTGGAAGAAACCACTCTTGATTTAGGCTTCTGATTTATGTACCTACATAGTATATGAGTATACTTACATGATATGCACATAACGGCGTCGTTTTGCCTTATAAAATAAAAAAACCCAAAACCTGGATTGGCTGCTTGCCCTTTCTTTCATTTCGATGCAGAGAGAGAGAGAGAGAGAGAGAGAGAGAGGGGGGCGACCAACCGATCGAGCCACCACCACGCGACGCCACCGGCGACCGACACCACCACCCGACGCCACCGGCGACCGACACCACCATCTGTGAGAACCTCCTGGGTGACGCCATATCCCACCACAAAGGTATCTCTCTCGATCGAACACTGATCTCTCTCTCGCGATCGATCAATCGATCCACCGTCGAACACTGTTGTATCAGTTATAGCTAAGGTCATTCCATCATTATTCGGGTCTGGTTTCTTCCCAATTGGATACTTACGCCAATTTCAGAAACCCTAAATTGGATAATCTTAGGGACTGACCCCCAATTTGAAGAAATCCCATAATGATTAAAATCCTGTTTTTCACTTGGTTGATGTTTTGTTTATAAATGGAGCAGTGTGATATTTTTAGTCACAATCAAAGCAAGTTCGTTTTTGAGAGTTTTTTTTTAAGTAAAATTTTTTAAAAGGCAAAACAACGTCGTTTTAATAGTGGTTGTGCACTGTTGGTAGTGTCCGTAGCTTTATTGACTCTCTCGATTTGTGCGGGTGGGCCAGAGGCTGCCGTGCGTTTTTTTCTTCTTCCTGTTTTGGACCCATTTTCCATTTCCATTTCCATTTGTATGACCTTTCCGCTCGCTTTCTCTCTTTGTATGAAGCCAAGTGCGGAGGCGGCTGCTGAACGACAAAACCACCAATTGCTCGCCTCCGCCGCCGTCCCTAAACGTCGTTGTGCTTGTTAGGCCCCATTTCTACACAGCTCCTCCATCCACTCTCTGTCGCCATTTCCAGGTACATTCCTTCTCTATTGTTAAAATTAGGCTTCTGAGTGAATGTAAAGCTGTCGTTTTAGTTGAAACCCACGTTGAATTTTTTGCTCCCAAAACTGCAGATTCATGGGCGTAGTTGATTTCCATTGCTGTTCATCATCTATTTGCCCAATTAAATCCTCCAGTGGTATTCTTCGTTGGTCTGCCACATCTTCTAATTGCTTGAAATTTCAAAGGAATCAGAGGAGGGGGGTCAACTGTATGGCCTCCACTATTCCTGTTAAAGAATTGAAAGAGGATAGTCAACCGCGGTTGACTGGTGATTCTTTCATTCGTCCTCATCTGCGCAAGTTGTCTCCCTATCACCCTATTTTGCCTTTTGAGGTAATCTGTTCTGACCCAGTTATCCGTTTCGATTTGTTCCGTCTATATATGTAGTGTGACCAATGCGATGATGACGAATGATGATAATTTGTTCCGGCTAGATGAGGCCCATGTTCTTTGTTGCAGTGATGAGTTTGTGTTTTCTACATTCATTTTTTGACCAAAAAAAAACAATTTATGACAGCTATCGAAACTTATTTTCTGGTAATTATGGCTTAGAATCATTTTCAGAACATCAAAAGAAGTTTTTGCATTATCGAGTACCATTATACTAAAAACGAATAAGAGCTGGAAACAGAGTGTTTATACTTTATATTGTCTAAAACAGTATTCTGAGATGTGTTATGCAAATTTGGCTTTTAAATATGTTAAAACAAACAGGGACCAGTTTTTTATAGGTTCAAACTCCAGTTGTTGCGGTGGTTGTGTAATCGTGTCAATAATGATTCATTGATTCAAATCCAATCTGCATCAAAACATATTTACTAGTGCGCACTGTTCAAGTTTCTTCTTGACATGAGTTAATGGGCTGTAGATGCAAGAGCTGTTGATTGTTTCCGGTGTATTGGAGTTGTGTTTTCTTGGAGTAAACTGTGAAGGCTGTCTACTAACTGTTTCTGATTGAGTTGAGCGAGCTAGGGCTTCTATTCTTTGACATCTAGGTATTGATGAAGGCCTATGTGTTGTTGATATTATGTAGTTCTACTTGACAAAACTTAGAGGTCAATGACTTTTGCTGGCGATTTTAGGTGTTGTATCTAATTATCTATACCAAGGGGAAATCCAAGTCAAGATAAATTAGTGAAATTCAAATTTTGTTGTGTTTGTTTTAACATTTAGAGCCAAAATATGGTCTCTCCACTCTGACTTAAGACATGTTTAGTGAGTTTTTACTTAGTTGCACGAAGCGGGGGCGGGAGCGCAGGAGCGGAGGTACCTAGAAGCTCCCGAGGTTGGGAGCGCCGATGTATATTTTTTTTTATAAATTATAGTTAAGTTAAAATCATAAACATTAAGAAATCCTATTTCAAATATAACTGCACATACAATGATCATAACTAGCCAAATTATCCATCATCATTCATTAATTGCTCAAAGGGAAGACATAGTTACTTCTAAGCACCAAAATAAAAATTGCAACCGACTGACTCATGAACTATGAAGCACGGATACTCTATTTTGTCCTCCGTATCACGTATCGTACACGTATCCGATACGGATACGCTCGGATACACTCCGGATACGTATCCGCTACGTTTTTTTAAAGTATCCGGATTTTAAATTTATTTTTTGGTATTCGGATACGTTTTGAATACGCTCGGATACATTAGGATACGTTTCGGATACACGCGGGGGTAAATTTGTTATTACTTAAAATATGTGGGTTAAAAGTGTAATTAAGGCTTTCAATATGTTTTCCCCCAAACCAATCAACGTACAAGCTGCTCTGGTCGACGATCTCATCTCTCCTCCTGTAAGTCTCTCTCTCTCTCTCTCTCTCTCTGGCTGTGTGTGTATACATATATAAGTATATTTATATACACACACACACACAAGGCATCCACTCTGAAATTTCTCCTCAATCTGCTTCCAATCGTATTTCCTGCCATCAAACCCGACCCCATTTGATTTCAACATCCCCAAACAACTTGCCCCATTCCTGGACGTATGTTGTTGGTCCCTATGGGGTGTTTCTCTGTATAGAATGTGAGGGTTTGGAATTTCCAGTTAGAACTTTATACTTTGTTACAATTGCCTGTTAGCTCTACGAATTTAGAACTTCATACTTCCATTATATTACCTGTTGGCTGTACGAATTTAGAACTTCATACTTTTAGGAATAAAAAAATTATAGTGCACAAACACCAATTTTTCAGCCCGATCATTGTTCAACCTATTCCTCTTCACATTGTGGATAAAAAATATGTGCTCCAGCACCTTTCCGCACAAGAACTGTTAACCCCTTGAGACAACTCTTTTAATGCTAGAGAGAGCAACGCAGGTGCTACACCACCGTATAGATGCCACCATGAGAGTGCAGACATGGTTCCTCTATCGTGCACCACTTGTGGTTGCGCGAAGACCCCTTTGTTGCTCACAAAGTCACTAATCTGTTGTCTTATCACACCAGCTTCGATAGGATCACGAATAATCTTCTCAATTGCTTCAAGATAACCTTTTTGAACCTCAAAATCAGAATGAGGTTTTCTCCTCTTCTCACCACCTGGGGCAGGCTTTAAAAGCCAAGCATTTGTATAATATTTGGGAACGAGAACATATGCTAGACAATGTAGAGGAATATTCATTTTGTCCCATCTTTCGACGACAAGCTTGTGAATCATGTTATAAACAACTTGATCAGTTGAAAGGATATCCTTGAGTTGCCCCAGCATTGTGTCCTTTTGTTCATACACTTCACCAATAACAGCCTTGTCCGTGTCACAGAACCTCAGCATCCTGTAAATTGGCTTTGTAATTCGAAGGACTCTTTTTGCTTTTCTCCAAAAATCGTCATTCATTACTGTCTCTTGAACAACATCATGCTTGTCCGGGTCTGATGAACTCCTCAAGTTTTCTCACTGGCTGCTAAGAGCCATGGAAACCAAGGCTGCTCTCACTTTTACAAGTCGTTGCACCACAATGTAGTGGTGCCCGAACCTTGTTTTCTTCGCTTTAAGGAGTTGTAGTTGAGAGAAAGACTTGAATAGGGCCTGAGAAGAGCTGTGATTTTTGATGTACCTCACCACATCTTTACCTTTTTTATACGTCTCAGCAACAAAAGATAGAGATGCATCCTTGGACTTTGCTATATCTTTTATCAGCAAATTCAGAATGTGAGCCAAGCAACCAGACCAGAATACATGGGGATGTTTCCATTGAATAAGTCCTCCTGCTGCCTTGTAATTCGAAGCATTATCAGTTACAACTTGCACCACATTTGAGGGGCCAACATAATCAATGGCTTTGAAGAGCAAGTCAGCGATGTTTGCTGCATTTTTTTCCACTGCAGAAACTTCATACGCATTGATAAATATGGCTCTGCCACCTGAGACAGCCATGACGTTAACCAAGGATTCATTCCTCACATTAGACCAGCCGTCCGAAATAATGGATACTCCATGTGTACTCCAATCTTGCATCAAAGGGGTGAGGGCTTGCTGCACTTTGTCCAACAAGGAAGTCCTCACCTTTTCATAATTAGGGGATTTGTACCCTTTAGGTGCAGTGCTGATGGCACGAACCATGTCTGCCCACGACGGAGACCGCACAACATTGAAGGGTACGCTGTTTTGATAAAGCATGTTTGCGATCTTTTGATCAACTTCCTCCCTCGTACTAATATGGAACATGTTATCAACTGTTCCCTTGACAGTAGCATGAGACACCTACATGAAACATGTCGATAATTTATGAACTCTGTATTAGTTAAATCTATAAAGGCAGCTTGCACATGTCTATGATGATATGTTATCTATAAAGGCAGTATTCGTACCAGCTGCCCCATGGGGGGTTGTTTTTTGGACTTTGAATTTCCGAATAACCGTTGTGCATTTGATTCCTCTTCCTTTAGCAATTCCACCTCCTCTTTGGACAGCACTGGACATCGTTGCACGCCTTTTTTCTTCTGGCCAGCTGGTACGCCTATCAAGTGTGCCCGAATTCGCAAATAAGACCCTGTGTAAGGCTTAGTTTGGCAGCCAAAGTTACAAGTAAACTTGGCTGATCCACCTCCACCTTTGGAACTTCCTTCACCAGTAACTTTTGTAACATATTTCCGAAGTGGAGTAGCTGATGGCTCTTCAATATCATCCTCTTGATGATCATCTTCTTCCTCGGAGTGGATGCTTTGGCCAAGATCCATAACAAATCTGAAAATAGATTAAAACGATGACATAGATTAGAAACTAGATTAGGGGATTTGTGCAACAAAACTGCAAATTTAAGTTTCAGAAGAAACTAGAAATCAAGTACTCAACATAACTTAGAGGGTTTTCGGCAGATGGAGACAGGGATTCCTTGGCAAATACAATCTGGTTTATAGAGTAGAAGTAGATATTCCTTTTGGCGGCTGCTGCCCATTTTCGAGAATATTGGGAACCTCCAAATCTTCACTCTAAATGATGCAGAAGTGGGAAGCCACTTTTCTAAAGTCTTTTGTTTTTTTATTTTTATTTATTTTTTATTCTGTCTTACTCTCCCAATCTAAAAACAAAAGGCTAATAAACGTAGAAATATATCTAATTTGGAATATAACACTTAGACCCACATAATATTTGTTACTTCTAAAATTTGATTTTGGAATATAACACTTACACCCACATAATCTATAACATATATTTTGATTTCGTACCTCTGTTCTGTTATAGGTGATAACGACTAGTATATGCATTATAGAAGTAGAGTGGGAATTTAAGATTCAATGTGATGGTGATTATTTAGTCGTACTGTGTTTTGTTAGAGTGTAACTAATTAGGGAGATCATTATCTGTGATCACGACTACTATAGGCATTATAGATTGAACTTAGCTTGGTTATAGTATGACAAACAGAGATTATTATTCGTGATCATGACATAGGATTGAGAAATAGATTGGGAATGTAACATTCAATGTGATGGTGATTAGTTAGTCGTACTGTGTTTTGTTAGAGTGCAACTAAGGGAGATCATTATCTGTGATCACGATTAGTAAGGCATTATAGATTGAACTTAGCTTGGTTATAGTATGACAAATAGAGATTATTATTCGTGATCATGACATAGGATTGAGAAATAGAGTGGGAATGTAAGATTCAATGTGGCGGTGATTAGTTAGTCGTACTATGTTTTGTTAGAGTGTAACTAAGGGACATCGTTAGCATTATAAGTTGAACTTAGCTTGGTTATAGTATGACAAATAGAGATTATTATTCGTGATCATGACATAGGATTGAGAAATAGAGTAGGAATGTAAGATTCAATGTGGCGGTGATTAGTTAGTTGTACTCTGTTTTGTTAGAGTGTAACTAAGGGAGATCATTATCTATGATCACGACTAGTATAGGCATTATAGATTGAACTTAGCTTGGTTATAGTATAACAAATAGAGATTATTATTCGTGATCATGACATAGGATTGAGAAATAGAGTAGGAATGTAAGATTCAATGTGGCGGTGATTAGTTAGTTGTACTCTGTTTTGTTAGAGTGTAACTAAGGGAGATCATTATCTGTGATCACTACTAGTATAGGCATTATAGATTGAACTTAGCTTGGTTATAGTATGACAAATAGAGATTATTATTCGTGATCATGACATAGGATTGAGAAATAGAGTAGGAATGTAAGATTCAATGTGACGGTGATTAGTTAGAATATAATGTGAACTTGTAGGAGAAATATTCAATTAGTTAATTCCCCTTTGCTTGTGTTTGTTGTCCGTCGAAATCCTATTTTCTATGCTCCTAGTATTTTGTTATGAATTTTTGCCATATCTAAAATTACTCCCTGATTTTTTTTAGGAAAATGCTAAAAATAAAGTACTCATATGCATCATTTTTAAAATTTATGGAAATATTTCACTTTTTGATCTCAAAATTACACGACTTTTCGCAAGGATCCAGCAATTTGGAACAGAGAGACTAACATTTATTTTGAACCAAATTAGATATACATTACTATCTGGAGTATACATAAAAAATTTGATTTTCGAAATTTTTTTATTTTAACCAAATTAGATATACACTACTACTGACATTCATATATTGTTTCTTTTCTTTGTTTCATATATTACCATGTGGAGTATACAAAAAAAAAAAAAAAGGTGTAATTTTTGGACTACAACATCAAGTACTCATGTGCATCTTTTAAAATTTTTACACCATACTTCATTAGTTCTTTAATATGGTGCAAATAACTTTAAAAAATTATCTACGGAAATATTATATTTTTTTATATCAAAATTGCACGACTGTTCTTAGGGCTCCAACAATTTGAAATAGAGGAGGTAACACTAACCAAAATAAATAGGATTTTATTAATATGTGCCCTAAGGGCATATGATAATAGTCATTAAATGATAGTAACAAACCCACTTACATAGAAAGTAGTAAAAGCCAAAAAGAAAAATAAACCTTTTCTTAACCTCTTTCATATTCACTAAGCTTGTTTTTATTTCTACGTTTTATCTCATCAAAATCCAGGAAGTAAATTATTTTTAAAAAAAAGTTTTAAAAAATCACGAAAGATGAAAAAGAGATCGATTATTTGTTAAAACAAAACTGGTAAAAGAAGGTTTGCAAAAGGATATTTTGGCCTCATTAAAACTACTTTTTCCCTTTGTCCAATGTTAGCTATACCTATTTACTAATTCTACTATTGGGTTAGTTTCATTAAAATTAACATGTACCCTAAGGGCACATATTAACAAAAGCCAAATAAATATACTCCCTCCGTCCCAATTTAAATGTCCTCTACGGTAGACAGTGCAAGTTTGACCTTAAAAAATAAAATACTTTAGGAACTACTTAAATTTTTTTGTACCATTCAAAAGATCTCAACGAGTACTTTTGAATGGTGTAAAAAATTTTGGAAAAAAATATCTAGAAATATATTTTCTTTTAAAGTCAAAATGACACAATTTTACATAAGGGACATTTAAAATGGGACAGAGGGAGTACATTATTGTGTTTCTCCCAAATACTACCCAAATTCATTTATTGTGTTTTTTTTCTTCCTTTGTTTCTCTATTATTCATTTTAAGAAAAAGGTAAAAAAAAAAAAAACTATCAAACAACATTTAAAATAAATTCGGGCTGATTTTTCATTGTTTCCAATGTCATGCACACATACCCATAAAGAGGAGTAAAAATTAGGTGGAAAATAATGAGCCTTTAGGTGGAGAAATAATGAACTTTTTTTTTTTGATTAACTAAAAATGAAGAAAATGAAGAGTCTCGTTATAGCACCATCAAAGGTTTACAACTTTACAGATGTTTGGTGGAAAATGAAGAGTCCTTTATTTTATTAACTAAAAATGAAGAAAATGAAGAGTCTTCTTACTGCACCACTATCAAAGGTTTACAACTTTACAGATGTATAAAGAAACAAAAGCTACAAAAAAGACACATGTACGCTATCTCCCATCTGCCCCTACACGTGTAGGATGAGATACAACGTCACATATACAGCTCTAATAAAACATCTCATACAGCCTACCATTCCCCTCTGGTCTTTTTCTTCTCTTTCACGACCCAGCACCACTGGAACATCAGAGATGAAGCCGGCGATGGAAGATGACGACAGCTGCACGAGGAACAACAATCCAATCGGAGACATAAACGGCGACAAGGATGTTGATTGAAGGGGGATGACGACTCCGATTGGAACAAATCGACAATGCCGACAGCAAGGAAAGACGACAGCGACCGGAATTTTTCTGTAAGCTCCCATCTTCCTTTGGAGCGTGATCCCGTCTCATGGGAAACGCGCTCCCATCGCGTTTCCGAGTAAGAAACGCCAAATTGCGTTTCTTGGGGAGGAGCGTCTTCAATATAGGCGTTTCCTGCAACTAAGGTTTTTAGTTGCAAGTTGTTAAACCATCCAACTCAAAATCAATTGGCAATGAGTGGAGAGGTTGTCGAGGCGCATATAGTAGCTTGGCAGGTTACAATTAACCAATGTGGGACAAACTCCAACACTCCCCCGCACGTGCAACCCCTGACTCGCACGTGGTGAGGTAAACAAACGATTCAACACATACGACAACGATCAACCGTCAACGACAAACGAAGGGGGAACCAACCATCAACGATATAGAGTCTTGTCCAAAGGCCTCCTGAAGCCTAGCTCTGATACCATGTCAAAGCATCCAATTCAAAACCAATTGGCAATGAGTGGAGAGGTTGTCGAGGCTCATATACTAGCTTTGGAGGTTATAATTAACCAATGTGGGACAAACTCCAACATAAGTAATAGTTCCTTGAGTTTTATTAGTTGTTTTAGCCGGAAGGAATGCCTTGGTCAGACATTTGGTGTTTAATATTTATTTCTGGCAGTGGTAAAATGAGCAAAATACAGCTACTTTAAGGTGAAACATAATACGCAGACCTCACAATTATTCCCCACCTTAATTGATTCATTTTGATTTTAATGACTCTGGTTATCTCTACAAGGTTCATTCAATTTCTTGTGACTTGTGTTTGGTTCATCTAAGGATTTCTTCTTGCTAATGACAGTTGCTAGAGTTCTGGTGATCTATTTTATTTCATCTTTACGAAAAGGGTTGAATTTTCTTCTAGACTGTTCATGTGTTATTTGAGTGGGGGCTAGTCATTAGTTGGTTTTATCTTTCAGCACTAGTTACTTGAAATAACATATGGTTCTATTCGCTTAAGTGGGAGTGTTGTGGTTTTTGTTACAGGTTTTGTCAACACGTCTGGGTAGAAAGCCTGAGGATATTATTAAGTTAGACGCAAATGAAAACCCATATGGTCCACCTCCAGAGGCAAGTTATGAACACAGGACACTCTCTTAGCATGATCAATAGTTATATAAATGACTTCATTGAACTTCTTGTATTTGAAACCCATTCCTTCTAATTGGAAGACCATTAACTCTTTGCTTATGTCCTGTGTACGAATATCATGTATTTTATAGGTTTCTGAGGCTTTGGGGTCAATGAAATTTCCATATATTTATCCTGATCCTGAAAGCCGTAGATTGCGTGCTGCTCTTGCCCAGGATTCGGGTCTTGGATCTGAATATATTCTTGCAGGGTGTGGTGCTGATGAACTAATTGATTTGATTATGCGGTCAGTAAGATCTTGTGGCTACTGTAATTTCCCTGGTTTAACCTTCTAATTTGCATAATGTGATGTTAACTATTCTTATAACCTTGGACTGATATTTACTTTTGTTTCTTTATTGTCTTTGTTTTATTCTTTTATTATGTTTTTGACATTTTAATTCTACTTCAGTTGTGTTCTGGATCCCGGGGACAAAATTGTGGACTGCCCCCCTACCTTTACAATGTATGTGTTTGATGCGGCTGTTAATGGGGCACTTGTCATAAAAGGTAAAAAGTAAAGAATTTCAATTTCTATTCTACTCTTAAATAGGGATCCAACGTTTTCTCCATTCTATTTATGGGCTGTATATGTGGTGCGTCATTGTTTTCATGCATTGTCAAATGTCCATGTTAATTATTTGCATCATACTACTTTCCAACTATGCAGTACCCCGAAAGTCAGACTTCAGCTTGGATACAGAGCGGATTGCTGAAGTTGTTGAGCAGGAGAGACCAAAGTGCATATTTCTAACTTCTCCCAATAATCCTGATGGGAGGTGACTTTTTATTGCCTCTTACGATTTGATTTTACTGGATGACGCAATTGGCTAGGCCTGGGTCAACAGTTACAAGTTTTGCACATTCACTGTAGAGTTGTAATTGTTCAAACATTAATCATTAAGAACTTCACTTCGACCCAAGATGCACGTCTCAGGCTTATCTATATGCCTCATCTTGCCCACAAAAAAGTGTCCACAACTATTAGGTGGTTTGAAGATTTATGTAATCTAGAAACCTGGTGATTGATGTAAGGATAGTGTGCCTAATCTAAAATAGTGGTCTATGTGAGAAAGGTTTTGCATGAGTGTGTGGATGAATTCATGTTCCTCCATTGAACCTTTTTTATTTGCTAAAGTTTTTGTACAAAGGTTGGTCCCTCTTCTGCCGCCCTTTTGAGATATAAAGTTTCCAATCACTGTCAAGGCCTCCAGAGTTATGCTATGGGGGAGTTCACATGGGTTTATTTTTTGGTGCAAAAGTAGGGTATCTAATATTGTTCGCTGGTTAGTAATACGAAAAGAAAAGTTTTTCCATGTGATTGAGTATGCTTGTCATTCTAGTAAACTATGAAGCACGGATACGGATACGAGATACGGATACGATATGATACGGATACGCGGATACGTGATTTTTTCAAAAAGTCGGATACGATACGTTGGGGGATACGTTGAATATTAAAATATAAAAATAAAAATATTATATATATATATATTTTTTTTTTGTTTAAGTCCTAAAATTCCATTACACAAGTTCACCATTTCAAAAACAAAAGAGCAATTAACATCATCAATAGAACTACCACTACTAGCAACAGAACTACCACTACCAGCAACAGAACTAGCAGCAGGTTCCATCAGACTGTTATGGAAAAAAAAACATTAAAATTAGACTAAACACTAGCTTTCAGCCTCTACCAGCCATCAATAAGAGCAAAATGGGTCTATTTTTTACAGCACAGTAAAAAATAACACTAGAAAAACCTAAAATCGGAAGATTATATGTATATATATATACGAGTATATGACTGACGAGAGAGAGAGAGAGAGAGAGAGAGAGAGAGAGAGAGAGAGAGAGAGAAACCTTATACATAGACGAAGACTGACGTGACTGACGACGACGACTGACGATGACGACGACGTTCGACGAGCAGAACAGTAGAACACGATCGGTGATGGGTGAGGAGCAGCAGAGAAGAACAAGAGAACATGATCGGTATGTGAATGTACTCAATTTGGGGATTTTTATTATAAAGCCCTAATTACAGTTTTCACCCACATATTTTAAGTAATATCAAATTTAACCCCGCGTGTATCCGAATCGTATCATAACGTATCCGTAACGTATCGGAGCGTATCCAAAACGTATCCGATTAATAAAAATTAAATTTAAATTACGGATATTCTAAAAAACGTATCCGATACATATCCGGAGCGTATCGGAGCGTATCTGTATCCGATACGCGTACGGTACGTGATACGGAGCCCAAAATAGAGTATCCGTGCTTCATAGCTAGTAAATGTTTCTTTGTGCGGAAAATCTTTGATTGGGTCAAGAGAATGATGTTTTTGTTATGCTACTTGGTATTTTAGGTTTGAACTACTAGTAGAACTATGACTAGGTCTAAGAAGCACATTCACTTCTAAGAAGATGCCTAGTCCGATGCACTTACACTCAATGGATACTCCCCAACAAATATTTTGGGCTTTGAAATGTCAAATTATCTTTTCAATTTTATAGAAGGGAACACTGACTTTGTACTGTTGGGAGAGGCTGTTGCAGACATATACAAACGTTGCAAGTTTGAGATAATTAGTCAAAGCAATGTTGAAATCAATACAACACTGTCATTTTGGTGTTTTCAGATTTTGACTTGGGAATTCTATAGCCTAAACCGTCTATTTTGATTTTGAGGAGAGCTTTCTGAAATAGATCTTATGATTTGTTGTTTATCTGCCCCTCATTTTGAGCTTTTTAATGCCAAACCAAACCAAACCAAACCAAGCCTTAATTCCCAATTAATTCGGGTTGGCTACATGAATCCTGTTTTTCCATTGAGCTCTATCAAGGGCTACATGATCATATTAGGATTCATGTTATAAAGATCTAACGGGGTTTTTTACGTGCTGGCTGTCAGCTACCTAATACACAACCCTCCCCCTTTTTCCGGGGTTGGGACTGGCTGGAAAAAAGATAAGGTTTTAGGCATGACCCAGGCAGAGTATCATTTTGACTCTTTTCCATTTTTTGGCGATATTATGTTGACTTTTCCTTTTGTTGTAGCAAGTCTGATGTATCTTAATGCTTTCCAGCTGGCTTTATTGCTGGTCCTGATATGATTACTTGTGTTGGCATCTTTTTTTTTCACAGTATAATCAGTGATGAAGTCCTCTTGAAGATCCTTGACCTGCCTATATTGGTCGTGCTGGATGAAGCGTACATTGAATTTTCAGGAATTGAATCTAGGATGCAATGGGTGAAGAAGCATGAAAATCTAATTGTCCTCCGCACATTTAGTAAGAGAGCTGGTATGTATAAAGTTTGCTCCTAATATCAAAGAACTTTTGTATGCGTCATTATTGAATGCATAATTAGAATATTGATCTTTTACTTAAACTGGAATTATGCGCAAAGTTGTCTGACAAATGTAAAGAAGGAATTAAAAAGTTCTGTGTTGTAATTTCCGTTAATATGATTGTATGCCATAATCATAACTCTTGCCCGGTGTTGAAGCAAAGTTATTTTGTTCTCAGAGAAGATTTTCTGAAACCAGCCTTTTTGCAATTTTATGTCTCCATAGACATAGCAAACTTCATGTTAGGCAAGAGTTATATAGCAACATGGTTTTGGGTAGAACTTAACCCCACCCCAAAAGCTAGCCTGATTTATGGGTGTCATCATAGTTTACATACTTCATTATTACTTTGGTACCCAGGCAATGACTTTGCTTCAACCAACTCCCTTATGCACAAAGTACTCACTTAGTCTCTATCAATAATTAATAGTTTCTTTTTTGACATTAGTTGAATTTTATAGTGTTTCAAGTCTCAATATCAGCCACTAAATAACAGTGATAAATGTGCCAGCATTATTAAGATGCTCCTCATCCTGAACAAGAGAAAAAGACACTCTTGCAACTTGTTCAAGGTCAAGATTCCTACACCTAGTGTCTTGTGCTGAAGTGGAATATCATTATGATCATTATGATCCAACTTCTCCATGGAAACAATGATGCAACAGCGAATTCTTCTTTTTGGAAATTGAATGTAGAATCTGTTCATATGATTAATGAGGAGGTATCCATCTAGAGGTCTTGCTGCCCAGACCTCAATTTGTGTTTTGGAAAGCACCACAAATATTGTGTTGGAGTGTAGATCTTGGGGTAGTTTCTTCTGTATATATGTGTAAGATTGATGATATCAACCTTGAAATGTTTCGTGGTTGACTTGTGTGGATTAAATTTGATCTGGTTGTTCTTTGAAGATGTTCGATGGATTGCTGCCTCATTTCTCATCCCGATTGTTTACTATCTATTGTAAATTACCTTCACTAGGTTTGTTTATTTGTATGAAAGTATAGCATATTTATGTGGTGTAAAAACACTGTACAGGTTTAGCTGGACTCAGAATTGGATACGGAGCATTTCCTTTGAGTATTATTGAGTATCTGTGGAGAGCAAAACAACCATATAATGTCTCTGTTGCTGCAGAAATTTCTGCATGTGCAGCACTAAAGAATCCAGACTATTTGGAGGTACTTCATGATTTACTAATTTGGGCTTTACCAATGCTACTATTCACTGTTAAGTAGCCATTGAGTATTCTTGGTGGTTGAATACCAATTCTGATACTAGTCAAGGACTTCTAACAGAAGGTTAAAATGGCTTTGGTGGAAGAACGTGAGAGACTCTTCAAACTTTTGAAAGAAGTGCCTTTTCTCAACCCATATCCAAGCCACTCTAATTTCATCCTTTCCGAGGTGACTTCTGGGGTGGATGCTAAGAAACTGAAGGTACAAACTTGTTTTTTGATTACCGCATCTTTTTATCGTAGGAACTGTTCTCATCTAAAAACTTTAGGTTTTATTGATGATTTATGTTTTCTACTTCAAATAATGGAAATTTGCCCAAAATAATAAAGCACCATATTTTATGTCCGAAACAATCTCCAAGTAAAGTGACTTACTACTATTTTAGGAAATGCTTCTGTAATGAAGAATCCCGCTGCTTAATGAATGACTGTGTTTGAAGATCAAGGGTAGGATCCTTGCAAATGCTTAATAGAGGCTTTGGTAATTTATAGATTTCCTGCTTGTGCTTTGGTACTTCCAAGTGACAGATTTGGTGCTTGTGAAGGGGCAGTAGAAGTTGTAAAAGCATCCAACTTAAAACCATGTGTTTATGAGTGGAGAGGCCGCCTAGGCTCATATACTAGTTTTGGAAGTTGTAATTAACCAATGTGGGACGAATGTAAACACTCCCCCACCATGTGCGACCCTTGACCCCCATGTGCATATGGTAAATATAGGATCCATTACATTAGTGATCATAACAAAACAAGGTGCACTAACGGCACAAGCAATAGGGCAATCGATTAAGAGAGTCTTGTCCAAAAGTCTAGTTTAGATACCATGTTAAAAGACATCCAACTTAAGCCATATGGCAATGAGTGGATTGACCGTCTAGGCTCATATACTTGTTATGGAGGTTATAAGTAGCCAATGTGGGACAAGTTCTAACAGAAGTATAATGGCCTAGTGGAATCTAGGATGCGCAGGTGGTTATGATGTTGGGCTGCTGATCTCTAGCAGAATTGTTTGTCGGCATTTGTAGGAAGTCATTATTCTACTTTTGGGTTGGTATTAAAACGTAGGACGTGCATTTATCTGTGTTTGTGTGCTTCGGTTCCTCTATGCATTGATTTTCTGGAAATTGAGCGGCTAATCTGTAAGTTACAAAACATGGACAGGTATTCTTGTTACAACTTTAAGTGTATTCAACCCTACATACAGTATTGCTATGAAATTCCTTAGAGTATGCCATCTGCTCACAACCGTTTGCGATGATAATACATAACATTTTACAGGAAGATCTTGCGCAGATGGGTGTCATGATCCGTCACTTCAACACTAAAGAATTGAAGGATTGTATTCGAGTCTCTGTTGGTAAGCCTGAGCACACAGATATCTTAATTGAGTGCCTTAATCGCTTCCGCTGAATTCCTCTCTATGCTGAAGATTCTCTTAAACAGTGAGTGAATCAAATCTAACTTAAAGTAAAAGGTTAGACATGTTTTCGTCTCCACCAGCTGTGGTAGGACTTTTTCATGTAATTCTTGTGACGGTAGCCCTATTACTGCACTTTTATATTTAACAAGTTGCACTTTCAAGTGTCTACATTGTGTATTTGTTGTGGAAAGGATTAATTATTGAGGTTGATTTCAAGTTGGATGTTTTAGCTTTAAACAAATACATAAATATTGCAGATCAATAAGTCTGTTTTTTTAAACATGCTGAAATTCAAACCATTTAGGATGTAGCAGATTATATTAATGAACCTTGACGTGTTTATATGCTGTATTTTGTTGAAAAGAAAAAAAGTACTTGAGGTTGTTGAGGACTCACTGGATTTTCTTGTGTTAAGTATATAAAGGTATGCTTGAATCATTTATATATGCACGCTCATGCACACGTGTACGCATATATGCATGTGGAAATTCAACCGTTCTGGATTCAAATTGAAATTCCCACATCCTGGAAACAGAGTTGGTTAAGAACTTTTTATTTTGATATTTTCATGTGGAAGTTACAACCATTAGGTATTTGATTGTACCGTTTAGAAAATTCTGGTTACGTTGTAGGATGATTCTCTGTATCATACATGCCTTATGTTTAGAGGACCAAAGTCATTCTCACAAAATGGACCAGGACATGGGTTTCGGAGGTCGAATTGAAATAGAGTGGTATTTTTAAATAGATGAATGAAAAATGGGTTGAAGGGACTTTTGGAGCCTCTGGGCTAATTGTTGTAAGAACCACACTTCAATATTTAAGTGGGGCCTGCTGTGGGCTCACCGTAATCAAAATCCTTCAATATTTACGATTTAATGAGCAGACAATCTGAGTGAAAAAAGAAAAGAAAAAGAAGAGTATTAACAAATGGTCGTGATTTCATCATGTGACTGTTGATTTTTGTTGAACTTTTTTTTTTTACGAGAATGATTAGTTCCGCGGTCGATATTTATTAGTAATTGTTTAGCTCATATCAACTCCCAAAGCAAGCTCTATTTTGAAGCCACGAGCGACAAGCTCTCCTAAATCCGGAGTTGAAGTCCCTCTAATAAGTGGGCTTGAAATACCACACCTTCATGGGAACTCTCCATACTCTCACATCGAACACTTGCTTTTAATAACCGAGTTGATCAGTCGATTAACCAAGTTGAACATATTTTTTTGGATTATTTTTGTTTTTAGTCCCAAAAAATTTAGTTTGGTTAATAATTAGTATTACTCCATCCGTCCCCAAGTAGTACTCTGATGATCCATTTTAGGCATCTTAAGAAGTGTTCATTTTGAAAAATGATAAATATACAATTACTATTTTGTCCTGTTAAAAAGATAATGGATGAATGGTTAATGAAAAAGGTAAAAATAAAAATTGATGTGAAAAATATAATAATGATGTCTTTCTAATAAGTTGTAATTACAAAACCACATACTCAAAAAGAGACGGGGAGTATGTGCTACCGTAATTTAACCAACAATTAACCAAATTTAATTTTACTTTTAGTCCACAAACAATAATGGATTCATACAGAAGTACAGATTTACACGTCCCTAGAAAACCCCACCAATTGGGCAAAACAAGACGCGCTACGCCATATCAAGACGCGCTACGCCATATCTCCAGTCACCAGATAAACACCAAAAGCAAGTGGGATTTCTAGTTCTGTTTCCGTGTACAAAGCTCTCCAGACACAACTGCATCAATGATAGACTATGCTTCCTCTGGAAAGCAATCGATATGATAAGCCTGCATCACGTCTGCACTCTGATCCTTCGTTGAGGAACTCGATTGTGTCGAAGTAGTTTTACTGATAGAGAACTTCCGGTAAGGGCGATGAACTGGAGGCAACAGTAGTGCTGATTGTGTGTCCATTGATAATAGCCGTTGACATTTACTGCACCACAAGTATTCCAAATCCCAAATCACATTGCATGAAATGGCATTGGTGTCTATTTTCTCTTTTAGTTTTACATGTTTTGGGAACTAAAAGGAGGAAAAAAAATTCAAGGGGTTCACATTGCTTTCCTCTGTTTGAAAACTCAAAAAAGTTAGCAAAAATTATTGGCAACTTTACAAAAAAAGGTTTTGAAAACATCTCGCTAAACAACTTTTCAGTGATTTCGAGGAAAAAAAAAGAAAAGAAAAGAAACGAAACAGGGAAAAATGAGAGATCTGTACCTGCATACTTTGGAGAACAGAGTTTGATAGCTGCAGATCCAGTGCTGCAAAACGATGTAAAAGGATTAGAAAACTTATGTCGTCCTTGTATTTTATGATCTGAACGTAGAGATGGATACTGTAAATCCCAGGTTAAAGACATACCACCAGCGAATGAAGAGCGGTTTCTGTTCTCTGGCCAAGAAAATACTGCGAAGCCATAGCAGCATGTTCCTAAAATAGGGCAATTAATAACATATAACAGCTGCATTTTTTAGTCCTCCTACACGACCGGCTATAATGATACAAAAGTAACTGCGAAAGAAAAGCCGTTACCGTGACATGCTTAAATACGTGATGAATGGAAAAGCCCCTTGCATGTACATAGCTGCCTCCCTGTCAAGCAAAGCCACAAAAATCATTGCCTAGCAGTTTTGCCGATTTCATAAATGAAAAATGATTGAAGTACTATTTCCCATTTTGTTCCCTAATAGAATAATTGTTCTCTACCTATACCGCTACTTCCCTGAAGTGAGTGCATTTGGATCTTGTGATAATGGTCATTAAGAAAACAAGGAGTGAACATCTTCATCAGTAACCACACCACAGAACCATCAGATACTTGCTATATTCAAGTCATTCCGATGTATTTTGTTCAAGAAACCAAACCAAACCAAACCAAACCAAACCTTGTGTCCCAATCAATTGGGGTCGGCTACATGGATCTTATTTTTCCATTAAGCTCTGTCTAAGGCCACCTTTTCACTTAGGTTTAGACGTTTAGTAAGCCCAAGTTTTTTCTATGACGGCATCCAAAGTAAATTTAGGTCTTCCTCTTCCCCTAGCCCTACTATCCACTACTATCATATCACTCTTCTTGACTACTGCGTCTAGAAGTCTACGATAGATATGTCCAAACCACCTCAATATTTTTTCTCTCAACTTATACTATATAGGTATAACTCCTACCGTCTCACGAATAGTTTCATTTCTAATTCTATCACTCTTACGAATAGTTTCATTTCTAATTCTATCACTCTTAGTCTTGCCACACATTCACCTTTACATTCTAATTTTAACTACACTCGTCTCACTCACTTGTTGCGTCTTGATAGGCCAACACTCCATCCCGTAAAGCATCGCTAGTCTGATAACGGTTGTGTAAAACTTCCCTTTCAGTTTGCTAGGTATCCTTTGATCACACAATACACCTAAAGCGGCTCTCAACTTGAGCCACCCAACTTGGATCTTATGCCACATTGTCCATAATCTCTCTATCCTTGCTAAAGATTGAACCTAAATACCTAAAATGCTCACTTTTTGGTATCTCTTGATCCTGAATTCTCACTTCTTCTGTTTGGGCACTTCTATTGTCGCTAAACTTACAGTGCATATACTCGGTTTTATTCCTACTTATTCTAACTCCTTTGGACTCCAATGCTTCTCTCCAAATTTGTAATTTAGCTTTAACCCCCCTTGCAATTTCATCCACTAGGACAATATCATCTGCAAACAACATGCACCACAGAATATCATTCTGAATAGGTCTAGTCAACTCAACCATAACTAAGGCAAAAAGATAAGGGCTCAAAGCTGACCCTTGGTGTAACCCTACTGTAATTGAAAATTCACTTGTTTCCCCTACTGGTGATCTAATAGTAGTAACGGCACTTTCATACATGTCTATAACCACATCGAGTATAACCTTTTGTCACTCCCTTTTGCCCCAAAACCCACCAAATGATCTCCCTGGGTACCCTACCATAGGTTTTTTCTGAGTCAATAAAAATCATATGGAGATCCCTCTTCTTCTCCCTATACTTTTTCTGCCAACCTCCTTAAAAAAATTACTTCCATAGTCAATCTCCCCAACATAAATCCAAATTGCTTCTCTGACACTGTTGTCATCATTCTCAAGCGATGCTCAATAACTCTTTCCCATAGCTTCATTGTATGGCTCATCAAGAAACCATAAAATAAAACATACCTTCATATAATGCTTTTTTGTTGGTTACCTAAATTTCAAGGCTGCTTCATAAATGAACCTAGTTAAATTGCCAATAAAGGAACGCATTACTTCGAGAACTAAAAAGGGATAACCTGTTAACGTTGGAAGCTAACAAAAGGGAAGGGGTGTTAAAGTTCCTGTATGCAGAACATCGATGTACTACTACTACCACCACCTCACTAATTCTAGGAACAAGTAAATTTGGATAAGTGAAATATCCAAATTCATACTCCGTACAAACAAGCAAGGATGTCCACAATCTTGGCCTACGCTAGAAGGATATGTAGTACTAGTTCCCAGTCCAACCCAAAATCAATGCTACGACAGTGTTCCTGCTCCTGAGCTCAATGAACGAAGTTGATCAGGCTCATGAACAAGCTCCTGCTTGGTCCACCAAGGTTCATTGAGGTGAGTTTATGACGAATTGCAAAATAGGGCCACTTCTAAACCCAATAAAAAAAATGTGTCAAATCTTAAGAAACCAAACTCTGCCCGGGTCAAATCACTAAATGAATTCTTAAAAGATGAATGTAGTCAAGCAAGTACAAAAATAGACAACTACCATTTCTCAAACACATCGAACTACATTCTCGTTTTAACAGAATCATGATGAAATTTCACTGCTCATAATTTGACATTGTCAGAAACTCAAGGAAATGTGATGCAACAATGCCAACTAATTGGTCATACGCAACAACACTAACATTGGAGTGACAGTGCTCAAAAGAACAATGGTATAAGCGTATGGCTAAGAATAAAAAAGCTGCTAGAATTGATAAACAACTTACCTCATCTGGTGAAAAGAACGCAACTGCATCAGGATCAATGGAACCAGCTGGATGCAATGATACTATAGCTCTAAAAACAGAAGGAAACAGCAGCTCAATTACAGCAGCCTTGTCCGCAGCAATGTTTCCTACTGTTCCTTGTCTTAGGTTTGAACTATGAAAAGTATGTTCTGTTGGAGTTTCTATGACACTCTCGTTGGATGAGGAGGAAAGTGACACAGCTCTTTTTAACCAATCCAACCGTTCGTAAGTACAGACTTTCACATTTGGCACCTCTTTTTCCAGATGCACAAGAAAATCTGATAGTGATCTGTATTCATTAATCTCTTCTTCATGACTCACAGTTGACACTTGTGAACCACATATTTTCTTTGAAATTGACTCAGCACCAGTACCAGCACCATCAAGGTGAGGAAAAAATCGCCGTTTCTGATCCGTAAATGCCTTTAGAGCCAACCTGCACGGTGAGACTGTTCAGCAAACTCTGAGAGAGAGAGAGAGAGAACTCGTCAAAAGTTCTAAAGATTTTTCAAACCACTGTCTATTGCAAATGGTATCTTCAAACTTCTTGTTTTACTAATGGGTATCATCACGTTTGTCCGGCATTTCTTTGTGTTCCTTGGAGTGGGGGCAACACAGGTCACAAGCTGTTAAAATTGATCCCTCTCCCTTAGTTAACAATCTTCAGTCAAAACTGATATGTCACTTGAACTATGAAAACTGTGATTAAACTTGGAAATGGATTTGGTAGCATTTCATGCATACGATGCGTCGATGACCGCCACAAAGAGCAGTCTTCCGATATATAGTGAAGGAAATCAAAGCTCTTTATTCAAATGAAATCAAAAGGGGAAAAATGAACGAAGAGTTCAATAAATGAATGAATAAAAAGAAGAATTCAAAGAAAAATTAGCATACAAAAGGTTTTAAGACATACCTGGTCCTATCAACAGCAGATGCACCAGCCTGGCCAGCAAGTTGACGTTTCCATGCATATGCAACAACGGCACCATCTGGACAAACCAAGGGCATGTGGAGGCCCCATGAATTGCTGCGTGACCGAAGTGACTCATTAAGAACCCCAGAATCTTCCAACTGCCTTCCTAGCAAAAATAAGAAGATTTTAACTTCATGGATGCAGTCTGAACAAAAATTTGGACTCTTCCGTTCAAGACTTGGAATATCGTGTCTGAGCATAATTTTAGTTCCCAACTAGCAGCCATACAGTCATCCACAATGTTCTAAAAGACGCTAGTTGGTCCCAGGTCGGTTGACTGCCAACTAACGATTTTTGGCCGACTTGACCGACTAATCGCCGACTTTTGCCCGACTAGTCGGGTTTCGATCAAGTCGGGGGACCCCCGACTAGCGACTTTGGGCCGACTAGTCGACCGACTTGACCGACTTTTAGAACACTGGTCATCCATTGGAAGACATGCTACAATAAACTTTTCTGATTTTCATGCAGGTAAGTCCCGTTCACCAACCTCAAGTTAGGAGAATACCAACTAGAAAGGTTTAAAGTACTTAGGCAAGTAGCAAGTACAAAGGGTTTATATTATGCAAATTTTTCTGCAGACAAATGACACACCACTCACAAGTGAGCCAATGGAATCTTAATCCCTATAGTAAGCATCCCAATTCGACTATTTGTGGTCCTATTCAGTATTGACAATGACTAAACATCTTGACGTGGGCCTCAGCTCAGCAGAGTATCAAGTGCCTGTTCCAAGTGAACAAAATCGGTTCCGAGGCCTGACTGGTAGATATGGATTTCAAGATTAACGCATTATGTCTTCTCTCAGTACCGCTTCCAGCATCCTTTCAACAACTACTTCAATCCCAACCAATTTACTTTTGTCCCATCCTACTTTCCGCATGGCAAACGCAACTCAACTGATTATTCACCCCTCAATGCACGCTTTAGTTTCATTTGTCTATCCAAATACCTTTATCTTATTATACATCATCATTCTCCCATCTGGCCAAAATCTCACCTCATCAATGTCAATGTCAATTTCATTTTTTTTTTTTTTTGGGTACAAAAATGGAAGTGCAGGTATGGTACCCCAACACCTCCGCCGGGAAGTGTTGCCCCGTCACACCACACCATTTTTTATAGGGGACCCCACCAAACCTGTGCAGGGACCAAACTTGAAGTCCCACCATGTGTGGGTGGTGTTAGGAGTATTTTAACCCCAATAAGGGGATACGGGGACTCAAACCAGGGCCTTATCCAACCAAGTCTGAGTTCCTACCACTAAACCAACCCCTTAATGGTGTCAACTTAGTTTTATCAGCAACACATATTGCATCCCTACCTCATTTATATCAAATCTCAAATCAATCACTGACATCACTATGTATGCCCAGGTGAAGAAATGAGAGGGGGAGTATGTTTTATAGCTGTTTGATCTTTAGAAGAAATGAGAACTCCAAGAGGCAGCAGAAAATTTATCTCCAAGGCTTTGTTTGGATCATGGATGTGCCCACGAATTTACGAGCATCACCACAACGATAACATTGCCCATGTCACCATGTATGCCCAGGTGAAGAATGGAGACAAATCTAACCTTTCGCAATATATACACAAATTGTGACCGTTCTCGTAAATTTTAACGCAGAAATAGCAGAGGCCGGAAGACATCACAGAGGCCGTGCCAAGAGAACCAATTCAATTTCTATACTCAGTACTACTGAAAAAGATAAGTATAGGAAGACCAATGTAGATAGTCTAGTTTAATCACTTATCTTGTTGTCTTTTTTCTTTCTATTCAAATATCGTCCACAAAACTATGATCCAAACTAATCCTAAAAGAACCAGACAGGGCATCCAAATAATTGAAGGAAAAGCAGAGCATTTCGAGACAACCTTCCTAAAAACTGTCTCCATCCTATAACCTAAAACATGTGTGTACATCACATCAAAAGTCCTAAAAATAGCAAAACCCCAAAATACAATTCCTAGATATTATCAGATTCAGCTATCAAAATAAGATAAGAGCCCAATATCACAGGAGAAAAGGCTATTGGAAAACAGAGAAGATTACCAAACAAAATAGTACTAACATATACAAAAGGCAATGGTCCCCTACCTTATACAATTCACAGCAACATGTAGATTACCTAATTGTGTTGGAGTGTACTTCTAACACAATTAACCAGGGTTCGATTCTTGAGGTTAGGCCTCCAAGAAT
Organism: Vaccinium vitis-idaea; assembly: GCA_963854785.1. NCBI lineage: Eukaryota > Viridiplantae > Streptophyta > Magnoliopsida > Ericales > Ericaceae > Vaccinium > Vaccinium vitis-idaea. The sequence goes on along the minus strand of OY978224.1, from coordinate 21,285,477 downwards.
ATAATTTCTTGTGAATCCCTAGTCCCGACGTGGATGGCTTGCCTACCGGACAGGAGAGGGGAGTAGTCAAGGTGTGCGTAAACTAGTCTGGACGCCCCCCGACAAACCTAAAAAAAAGTGTACTTCTAACTAGAGATAGGTCTATTAAAAAACACCAATGAGGCAAGAAAAAACAAAAATGAAATTTAAGGTTGTATTTGGATCACGAATTTGTAAAATGATTTGTGGACGGAAAGGGCCGAGGGAGGGGGAAAGAAGATGCTTATTAGTGAATAAACTAAATTTTCCATCGGAGGAGGGTTTCTTGGAGGGCGCCCCTGTAGGGTGTATCTAAGCCGTTTATTTCGACAATCAACGGCTTGGATTTCATTCGAGCATCTGAGCCATCCATTTGAGCCATCCATTGCCGAGCATCTGAGCCATCAATCAACGGCTTGGGCGGTCCTGTAGGGCGGCTACTATGCCATTGGGCGGCTCAAGCCGTTGATTTCATCTCGGCAATGGATGGCTCAGATGCTCGAATGAAATCCAAGCCGTTGATATAACTAAATCCAAGTTCTAAATACTACTATGGGAAGGCACACATGTACCGTACGCCTATGTTACATGGACTTAGGTGCGAGTCCAAGCGTTGGACCTTCCTAAACTTAAATTGTAGAATATTAGGATATGTGTCCCCTAATTGGGTGCAACTACGGGGACATGTCCAGAACACTTGGTTGTAGTATATATTGCATATGTTTTTCAGAATATGTATTGCTAATCCACCTTCAAGCGGATTTGTAGTCCCAACAGTGAACTAAGAGAGGGGAAGAATTTCCCAGCCAAACACCGGATTTGGCGTGGGGCCAGGAGTGTATCTCCGGGGACGAAACAAATCAGGGGGCTACTCCCCCAGCCAAACACGCTCATATTTCGTTAGGCATCGAAACCCTAACCGACTAACCCTAAAAACAGTGAAATAAAGCAAAATTGAGACCACACGTATAAAGGGAGCTAATTACCGATTGTTCGAAGGTCGTGGAGGTGCTGTCGCATTAAGGACTCTTCTTTAAGGATCAAGTTCAAGGGTTTGGTGGACTGGTGAGGCTGCGATGCCACAAACAGGGCTTCGAGAAGGCGATCGGCGCCCAGCCTTATGTCGGCAATTAGACGGCCGGCGTTCGACAGCCTGTCCATCGCGAGGGCCACCTGTTTGGGCGGCGCCTCTGTACCTGGTTCACGTGACTCCGCCGGCGAGTGGACCGGCGCCGGCGTGGCGTGAAACGGAGACGGTGCTTGCTGCTGCATTTTTCTCTTTCACACTGTTTGGGCTCAGTTTTGCGTCAAGTAGGAGTACTTGCTAGTAGTAGTAGCAGAAAATTAGAGGATCGGGCTATGAAATGGGCCGATGTTGGGCTTCGGTTTGAGCTTTTAGGCCTGTTAATGACATTGCCATGGGTTTTAAGGCCCATTCGGCTTGCATGTGGAATACATAGTAGAGAATGTGGTTTGAGGTGTAAAAAGTAACAATTACCATTAAAGGTCACCTTTTTTCTAGGAAAAAAATACCATTGAGGTCAGTCACTCTTTTTTAACTACCATTAAGGTCAGTCACTCTTTTTTGGAGAGGTTTAGGCACTCAGGGTATCCTACAGATCCATAGGATTTTAGAAGATTAGACACTTTCATAGGGTTTGGGGGTTTTAAGCATACGGTTTCATAGGGTTTTAGAAGTTTAGGCACTTTCATATGATTTTAGGGTTTAGGCGCTTTCGTATGGTCTGGGGGTTTAAGCACTTTTATACGGTTTGGGGTTTAGACACTTTTATACGGTTTGGGGTTTTAAATTTTAAAATGTAAAAAGAGAGAGAGAGAGAGAGAGAGAGAGAGAGAGAGAGAGAGAGAGAGAGAGAGAGAGAGAGAGAGAGAGAGAATATGTACTGGGGAAGCCTAATTTGGATTAAAAAAAATAGGTCGCATCTTTGCTTGTGTTTTTTTGCTTTTGGGTTGGAGAGCGCGAAAAGAAGCCTCAAGGACCGACTTGACGTTTCCCAGTGTAATAATAACCGTGAAGTCGCGATTCCAGTCTAAACGAATTCAAACCGAATGAATTAACTTGATTCGGTATAATCAAAATAGTCAGTATAATTTGATTTAGATACACTGAATGAATTTTTCTCCCATAGTCGATTAGTTTCATAATCTCATGCTACATTTCACCACCTTGTTCCTTCGTTGAAAGATTAATTCCCTAAACTTTATGATAACTTATTCATATAATTCAATACACTAAACACACACAACATGAGCTTAATTAATTGATTTCCTAATCTAATACTTTATTCATTGGGCTTGTTCCTTTGCTAATCATTGATAGTCTACTGTTCTTTAGTTGGTTGATTTTAGTGAGTTTTTGTGATTTTATTAGAAATTGAATTAATATAAGTTTTGGTTAATTAATTTGAAATTTTAAGACTTAAAAATAGTTTATGAAGATGATATCTCAATTTCAAGGGAACCGTGGCTCAAAACCGATTCACACCGTATTTTTATGGCTTGGATTGGTTTAGTTCTATGAATTTTATGGGTTGATTTGGTTCTAAAAATTCATAATCCTCAGGTAGTGATTTGGTTCTTAGTTCACTATAAAATCGAACCAATCTGGTCCATGCTCACCACTAGTTGTAGTTGTAGCAGTCTAAAACTATGCATTCTTTGAGATCCATTTTAGAAAATATATTTTCAAACTTCCTTTCTTAACTTCACAAATACTCCCACAAAAAAAGAAGTGACAAAAAAAAAAAGAGTGTTGTTATGACCTTTATGCTTAAGGGAAGAAAATTTTGTATTTAAAAAAAGCAAAGTTGACCATTCACTTTAATGTACTTCCTTCGTCTCAAAAAATTAGTCAACAATGAAAATATGTGTAATTTTCAGATAAAAACTAATGAACTTGTATATTCAGCATTGAAATTTGGTAAGGCCATAAGGGAGGTTTAGAGGAAGTATTTGATTAATCTTCTTCAGTCCTAAGAAATGCTTCATGAGTCGCCATTCTTCTACCCACCATTCTAAAAAGGGGGGAAAAAAGAAAAAAAACTATTCTTCCCTAGAGAAACACTCACATAACATTTGAAAAACAAATCACACCAAGTTCACGAGGCTTTCTTCTTAAAATACAGTCAGATAAATAGCGACTGCTTAAATTCAGATTCATTTTGGTGGTTGGAGTTGCACCACACAAAACTGTAGTTGAGCCCCTTTCACCATTTTAATTCGCGAAAAATATTGATGCCAACTTGACAATGCCATTTATAACTTTTTCATTTTACAACTTATTTTTTTTTTTCCTCCTTTTGTAGATACAGATTTTAGATAGACGGATGATTGAAAAGGCAGGACAGATGAAGAGAGAGAGAGAAAAAAGAAAAAGAAAAAAGGGGTGAAGATGATAAAAGCTAATGGTCCTCCTCGTGAATCAAAGTTGATATAAATTGAAAGCTCGGAAAAGAATGCCTGCCGAGCTGACCACCACTGAAAAAACTGTGATGATAATTTGCACTGCTAGCTAATCTCATTATCAAATATCTCTCTACCAATGATGACAAAATAATCAAAGCCATGAAATCTATTAGAGAGAGAGAGAGAGAGAGAGAGAGAGAGAGAGAGAGAGATGGCATGATGTTGCTTGCATATCAATGATAGCTAGCGAGCCCTTCTTTATTTTTCTCAATCCCACAATGCTTTTACCCACACCCCACACTTCTGTGTTGAAACAGATGAGGAAATGAACTAGATAAGGTTGGAGAACAAATATTCACAAGTGTCTTGACTAGCTTCCACTTTGCAACAATTTGGAAAGGTTAAACGTCTTATCGCGATACTTATTCATGTGACTCGAACCTTGTGTCGTAATGGTTGGCAAGATAACGAAATATGTAAGTAGATATGTATACATGTATCTATGCGTGTGTGTTAGCATGCTATCAATGTTTCGTTCTTTGTGCCATATGAACGGCAGCAAGGGAATCAAATCCTCTATTCCGAATTTCTCTATTCGTCTATTTCGGTGTATTTTCGGCCATTGGATCACATGAAAATTTTAAAACAAAAAATAGAACACATACAATCTAACAATCCAAAACATTTCGGCACAGAGACACACCATCTTTCTGGAACAGGGAATCTCGGACGGGCAACAAGGGTATGTACTTTGGAATATGGTGCCACAGTTAGGATTGGGAACTGAAAGGGAGAAAATAACCAACAAAGATCATGAAAAGGGGAAAAAAAGTTCTATGATTGGGATCATTGTCTTCAATTAGTTTCCATGATTTTTGCATTTCACTCCACTAAAAAACAAATTGTCAGGTACATTCATAAGAAATTAGAGTGCAGAAATAATTTATAAGGAATTAGAGTGCATAAATAATTTATCTTGAATTTGCTTTGCTTTCCAACTTCCAAGTCTAGCTAGCTAGGAACCAACTTTCTTGTTCACCGAGGGTCACATTGTATACAGAACCTCCTGCTACATTGCATACAAACTCTCCTGTTTTTCGACATTTTCATGCCAGACCCAACAAGCTTCCACAGTTCCACTATTTGCAGAGTACATCCCGACTTTGTTCCCTATTTTTGTTTGTCTTTTTCAACGAAGGAAAATACGTAAGATATATGTCACAACTGCATGTCCTCGGCAATCGAATTCTATTTTTTAGGCTGAGCAAAATTAAACCGGTACATAAATACATTAGCTTTTATTGTAGAAAATTATCTGGCGAATAGGTTCAACAAATTTTTTTTTTTTTAACGTATACTCTAATTTAAGCTATGGGCCCTCCTATGGCTTTTAATTGGGTTATTTACATTGGATTAGTTTGAGGGCTGAATTTCGGAGGTTCGTTGTTCAATTAATTTTGGGTTAGGCGTTCAATTATTTTTAGCTTAATCAAAAGGATATAACTAGAGGAAATAATTAAAACTCCTTTGACAGAGAGAGGCCATATCAAAGCTTGAATGGGGTTCAACAAAATTAATTCCTTGAAACATAAATACATAGATAGGGGGGCCATTTACAATGATGTAGGAGAAGGATTTGAAAATGAAGGGTGAGGGACACCTATGATGGACAGGTTTTGGGTGGGGGTGGGGGTGGCAATGTTCATTTGTCATACATAAGCTACAATCATGGGACTTAGACCAACAACCACCGAACCCTATTATATATTATTTATTATTTAAAAACTTTAGGGAAAAATGCGCCGGAAAAATAAAACTACAAAAATATAATTTACCCATTTTTTTTCTTAGCTTCGTTATTTGTTGAATTTTTTTGTACTTTTAAAGATGAGAAAATCATTGACATTTAATTGTGGTTCCTTTGCCAAGAAGAAAATGGGTAGATATTGTTCGTATGCTAAAATTATTACTCTAGATATTTCTTTATTTTGGTTTAATTTATTCCTATTAGGATGCATCACATAATAATGCAAAATGATGTTGAATATGTGGTAACAGACGAATCTGTTTGTTGGATATTATTATCTTTATCTTATTCTGTTTGTTGCACGGATATTATCTTTATCTTTAAAATATAGTTATTGCAATTGGAAATGGCTACAATACACACTCTTTATTTGGGTGTACCATATGCACCAATTGTATGGTCCAGATTGTGCCACCTCATCAGCAATCGTAACATTTTTTAGTTTTTCGTAACTTTTTGGCAATATGATTCGTAACATTTTATATGATTCGTAATATTTTGGTGTGTCTCGTAACTTTTATAAAAAAAATCATAACTTTTATAGGGGTGTGTATCATACACACCCAAATTAGGGGTGTGTATTGTAGCCTTTTCCATTGCAATTACTTTTTAGTGCTCACGAATGAAGAATTGGTTCAGTGGCAGAAACTCAAACTTTGTTAGACAAGGTCCAGGTTCAGGTCCCTATTAAACACTCATTAGAGCCAAACATAGTCCTGCTACATCCTATACCTAATACGTGGTGAAATCTTAGTGTCGGCCCCAACATAAGTGTATCGATGTCTCGTACAAATAATGGTGTGGCCAGTGTGATGAGCTAATATTTTCTGACTGAGGTTGCGAGGCATTATGTCTACACTTTAGTTTTATTATCCAAAAACATTTACTTCCAATTGCCCGCTTAAAATTCCCATTCATTGCACAGGTTATTGCAAGTAAAAATATATATGCACATGATCACACCTAATTGAACGAATCTTGCCTGTACACTTTTTTTATTTTTGAAAGGCGAATTTTTTTTTATTAATCTTTGAAATTGTTACAAATATATATGCACATGATCACACCTAATTGAACGAATCTTGCCTGTACACTTTTTTTTTTTTGAAAGGCGAATTTTTCTTATTAATCTTTGAAATTGTTACAAAGATTAAAAGGACAAGGAGGATGGCATCGTATCCTAAGCTAAGTTAAAAACAGTCTTATGCCAACCCGAGGCACAAACCTTCGGTTAGCAAGAAACCAACTCAAGAAACACCCAAAGGGCCAAAGCCCAAACACCTAAAGGTCTAGGCCCAATTAACACTTAAGTTTATATTTGATCAGTTACGCCAACATTTCGAGTGTGTGTAAATAAGCCAAGTGGTTTATTTTTTTGTCCTCATTCAAAAAATTTATCACATTTATTAGTTTTGCGTCGATGTTTTATGGTTTATTGGTTCGTCTCGATGAGAGGAATCTAAAAAGTATAAAATTATTAACCAAACTAAATTTTTGTGAATAAAGACAACAATAATCCAATAAACCACAAAAACTAGATTTTTTTTCTTTAGTGAACTTTTTAAAAATTTTGATCATAATTTTAGATTTTTTAGATTCCAATCGTCGAGACGAACCAATTAACCACAAAAAATGGACGCAAAACTAACAAATGCAAAAATAAAATAAAATGAATAAACACAAAAAAATAAACTATTTTGATTTATTTAGCCAAAGCAAGACTAACTCCCACAAATAATTTCGTAAACAAAGAACTCATATCATGCTCCGTGAATAACGAATAAAAATTTTCTTTGTACACTAGTACGTACATACACGAGGGTGTCTTGTGTGTGCTGTGCAGCATTATGAGACCCACCACAGGACCCGTTATTTAATCCGAATCGTTTATTTTGCTAACTTCAGAGCATAGTTATCTCTGTCCTATCAATCTGAAATTTCACGTGATACACATACACAGCAAGACGAACAAATTAAACGGTTTAGATAAAATAATTATAAAAAAAAATCGGATCCGAGGTGGGCCCTAACGCTGCGCAGCACACACCCCTGACCCATATATGTACGGACAGTGTTGGGCGTACAGAGGTCATGGTACAGAAAACGTACCGATCGCGTTCGGGGACCCACTTTTGGGTCCCACACGGGTGATCCGTACAGAGGTCATTGTTCTTAAAACATTTTTTCGAGGGGTCCCACAAAATTTCAACTCAATCGGACGGTTGGAAGTGCTCCAACCAAAGTCCCACCGTTCCAACTAAATTTTTTTTGGTTGGGAACGGTGGGACTTTGGTTGAAGCACTTCCAACCGTCTGATTGAGCTGAAATTTGGTGGGGCCCCTCGGAAAAATGTTTTAAGAACAATGAACGGTTTGGATCACTCGTGTGGGACCCAAAAGTGGATCCCCGAGCGCGATCGGTACATTTTCTGTACCATGGCCTCTGTACCCGTATCTTTATCCTATATGTACGAGGATTAACATGTTATATCACATGGAAATAGTACCCTACAAGGTCAAGTGACTCCACGAGCCTCTCTCTTATCCACATTCCTGATAAGTCCAACAAACCCGTGGTGGTTCATAAGCGTGAGATGTGAGCATGCTTTTTTGGATAAAGGCTAGCTGGTAGCTAGTTGGTAAATACTACTACTAAACAATCATTATTAAGCTACAAATGGGCCATTATCAAGTTGATGAATATTGTATTGACTATTTAAATATTGGGACCTTAGAACATATCCAAGGAAGGTAGAAAAAACCAAAATTAAACTAGATTCGAAGATATCCATGCCAGCAAATCAGTTAACTAGTTAATAAAAATGATATGTGCAAGGAATCACACAAGGAAGGCCCTACGAGACCCAGTATGAATCTCAAACGGCTAATCTGACCCGCTCAAAAATTTTAAAAAACACATTTTGAGTGGGCATGCGAGAAACCAGCTCCAACCGATATGTGTGGATGCTTGATCCAAACTTTCATTTTTGAATGGTTCGGATGAAAAAAGAAAAAAATGAAAGTTTGGATCGAGCATCGAAACATATCGGATGGAGCTGGTTTTTAGTGGACCCACTCGAAATGTGTTTCTAAAATTCTTGAGCGGCTCGGATCGGGATCCGTACTGGGCCCCGCAGGGCCTTCCCTGCGTGATTCCCTGCAAATCTTTTCCTTGCATATAGCATTTTTGTACGGGAACCATATGCATTGGCACGATCTCTTTTGTACCCGATTGAATTTTCATATTTGGGTTTTCTAGAACGATTTTGACTAGAAGTTATCAAATTAAATCAAATTGGGCAAAAAAATTTGCGAAAAATTATCAAATTTGAAGATCTAAATTCGTTGTGAAGTCCGAATGGGCGTGCATGTCAAAAGAATAGTTGAAGATTATCCTGATTTTCGGTCAAATAATTAACATGTTTCCTAATAATAATCATTGAACCAAGTTGAATGATCAATACATGGAGTCCTGTACTATGATTATTATCTTTTGGCATCAATTGCCAACCAAACTATCATGTGGTGATCGATAATCATGATCAGATGGTTAAAAGTACGAAATACTGTAATATTACTACAAGAAAAAAGGGCTATCCAGGCATTTCAATTCCGGCGTGTTTTGAAGAGCCGGATACCAGGACTAAGCCGGTGGTTGACAAACGCGACGGTAAAACGGCACCAGATTAGAAAAGACTCGTTAACGGGAGAATGATTTTAGCTACTTGTGCAGATTTTCTGGTTAAAACTGATCTTAGCCTGACCACTGGGTGAATGGCTTTCAATTTGGCACTTTTGACTACTCCCAATTTTTTGTTGTGAAATCTTTCTTTAATTCTTTGATATATTAATGTATGGATATGTAACGTCACAAGGAATGGCATTGTGATCAGGGCTCCCAGGAGATTTGTGTAATGTACTAATTTGTGGGTGTTTTAGTTTTTTCTTTTCTTTTTGGCTGGATAATGTTGGTTCACATGTATGGACCTGTAGTAATCCAATGCTCGATCAATATATATTGCATTTATTTTTTGTGAACATTTGTAATTTTGTCTAATTTCCATGTTCTGCAAAAAGGTGTTGGGTGATGATTTAAATGTTCAACTAATATTTTTGTGGATAATTTGGCTGATAACATTAATGTTAAGTGCCCAGAAAAGATGCACAAAATTTACCCAGAAAACAGCAATGAGTGGCTCAAAGTGAATCTGAGCCACCCATTGCTTTTTTTGGGGTAAATTATGGAAGTGAATCTGAGCCACCCATTGCTTTAAGAACAAAAGCAATGGGTGGCTCAGATTCACTTCGAGCCACTCATTGTTGTTTGCTGGGTAAATTATGTGCATCTTTTTTGGGCATATAGCACTGTTGGATTGATGAGCTTTTGAACCTGTGAACAGGGGAAAAAAAGGAAAAAAATTTTAGCAAGTGTTTTTGGAAAAAACATCGCTGTATGATGTCAGCTTACGTAATCTAACGGGCCATGTTGACGGACGTGCAAATTTGTTCACTCTCACCTAATGAGGGTGAACAAAACCCTCACTTTGATTAGTGGAAAAGTGTGGCGTCCACAGACTTTTTGGTAAGCATGACATCATTTTGTGGTGGATCCCATCACTTCTTGGTAAGCATGCCAACACTTTTTGGTGGACCCCACGTCCTTTCGACCAATCAGACTGAGGGTTTTGTTCACCCTCATTGGGTGTAAAGGTGAGCAAATTTGCACTCGGGACATGTTTATTGTTCAACCTATAGACGACATTTAACAAAACACCGGTTTCAATAAAATGCCGACGATTCTAAATCGCTTGGGGGCATAAGACGATGCCCACGTCGTTAACGCTAGCTATAAATGTCGCCACAAGTTTAGTCCGTATTTTTCGGGCTTTTAGCAGCGTCTTTTAAACACCGGGTGAGATCTTCTCTCTTGTGGTGAATGAAGAGTCGAACTAATTTCCCCAGTCCCTCTCATAGCGCTTTCCACGCATTTGCGTAAGGTGATCATATAGCCCCAAAGAGTGTGCTCCTGAACTTTGGCCACCGTTTCTCCAATTAAGTAGAGAATTAATTCTTACACTTCCTTTATTTTTTTAAAAAAGATGCCCATTATTTTTGTCTTCCTTCATACGAATTCATAAGTAATTGAGAGAGAGAGAGAGAGAGAGAGAGAGAGAGTAATTGAGAGAGAGAGAGAGAGAGAGAGAGAGAGTAATTGAGAGAGAGTATATGACTAAACATTATTTTTGTCGTTTGTTATGATGTGTCGGGGAATAAAAGATATATTAAATAAAAAACAAAATCATAAAAACATAAGAGGTAGTCCGGAGTCGTTGAATGATGGACGAAGAACCCCACCACGGCATGTTTTTGTTTGTCATGTCTCTCTTTTTATCTCTTCGGCTTCCTTGCTCTTTTAGGTGGAATCTGGTGTTTCATTTATAATATAATAATAGTAGCTTTTATATACTTTATATGATCGAAATTTCTATTAATTATAGCTATAATTCCATTAAATTATTGGTTTGTAAGAAACTCATGCAGGGGTACCACGTCTTTAATTATACGTTTTGAAATTTACGTCGTAATCCATTTATTCTTATCGTTAAAGATTTCTCTGCATGATACGACGTGTGTTCGTTGTTGTACTAGAATTTACTATTTTAAATTGGACCTCAAAATTATTTCAACAAAAAAAAAAATGAGGGATTTTTTTTTTTGATCAGTTAAAAAAATGAGGGATTAACATTGGTGTAATTGAAAGACATTGAGAGTTTGTAGTAGTAAAGTTGCTGATTTGCTAGAAAACCTCACATTCTTATGATGTATAGGATAAAGTCTATGAAACCTATAAAGTGTTGTTGAAGACTAGGAGAAAAACTGTGCCGAGTGGGTATCCCCTGATGGATTTTGGACGGTCCATATTTTAGAGAGAAAGAGGAGAGAGAGAGAGAGAGAGTGAAATCTGAGTCGTCCAAAATATTTTTTGATGACCGACGTGCGATAGAGCACCACGTCAGCGATACTCTATTTGCACTCAAAATTTTCTCCAAAGACTACTGAATAATTACTCGGAACAAAATGTGGAAGCTGGGTCTAAACTCTAACCAATCGATCAAGATTAACATATAGCATGCCTAGTTCATCACAACCAATTTTATGTTAGGAAGTCAAACAATCCAGCGGCCCCTGGTGATTAATTGAGATTGTATAGGTTCACGGGTTCTTCCTTTGACTCCTTAAAATCAGGCGGCCTTTTTTTCAGTTTTGTGGCTCGAAAAACCAAGGTTGTGTTTGGTTTGAGTTTTGAGTTTTGGTTTTTGTAATGATTAGAGTGAGAAATAGGGATAATAATTAAAAAATAGGTATTAATGATTGGAGAGAGATAGAGAGAAAAATAAAAATAATATTTAAAAATAGGGGTAATAATTGAATAATAATTGAGAAAACCGGTTCTTGAAAACCAAAACGAACAAGGCCCAAAACAACAGAAAACAGAAAAATACTCCAACAAAACTAGTTTCGAAGACTTTGGGTCACTACTAAATATGTATGCATTAAATTTTGTTCTTCCATGAAAATTTGAGTTATTGCTTTTTTGGCTCGATTATTATCATCGATCAATATGGCCAGAGACTATGGGGGATTTGCACATAGAGTGCAAATTGAATAGGTCAAGTGGCAAAGTGCTTCGGGAGCGTAGTGCGTGGAAAGTTAAAAAGAAAAAATTCTACCGTATTGTCGAAAGCCATGTTACGTAAAACAAATTGTTAGGCAACTAAGTAATAACATGCGAGTAAGATAAGTGTAGCTGAAGTGAGATTTTTTTGTTTTTTTTTTTTGATTGACAACAAAAATCTATTAAAACTCAACAAATGATGCATCGAGGGTAAAGAAAAGTCAAACCAAACATATGAGTAAGGTAAAGGCTAACAAAACGAATTCCAGCGAAATGTTGAAGTGATGATATTGAGATTAACATGTTGTAATAATTTGCAAGATGGAATTAGATATGAAAATATTCACAGGCTTGTAGGGGTACCACCTGGAGAAAAATCGAATTAGAGAAAATAAAGTAATAGTAGTATCTAGTATATGATTTTAATAACTCTATCATGATTTAATATGTCTATCGTAGATCAGTAAAAGCAGTAGCTAAGAGGCCAGTGACATGCTTACGAAAGTTGGTACCATTAGAAGTAGAGGTACATAGACTAAAATGTTTGTCATGCAAGACGAGAACTCAAAAATAATATAAAATTTTCAAGAAAAATTCATAAAAATTATTACAACATGTTCCCAAGGAGATTCCTATTTTCCTTTTGGGGCGGGGATGGACGATAAAAACAAAGCCCTATCGAGAATAGGGTTCGAGAATCAGAGACGAAGATAGTACTATCTAACTCCGATCTGTCTCCATATCCATCACTAGCTCCGAACAGCACACGTTCGACTCAGAGATACTGATTGGGGTGATGTACCACGCGTGGTGGTCCTTGGGGCATTTGATAACGTGCAGCGTTTGAAGGCTCCAGGTGTGCATTGGCTATGTGTGAACGGGTAAGCCCGAATTCGGCGCTAAAAAGCCGCAAAAATAAAGAAGTCTACAAGCACACTTACTTACTCGAACACATCCCAGCTAAACCCATTCTGTGAGACCTATCTCGGGGTCTCACATGAATAATCGAAGATGTTTTTTTAGAACATTTTTTAAGGGTTTCTGAAAAAAATTAGTTAAATTAGATACCGGTAATGGCTCGATTGATTCATTCAAATTTCAGTTCCTAAATCGAACGGACCAAATATTTAACAAACTTATCAAGCATGAATTTACCGATATTCGACTGAGCTAATTTTTTTTAGATACTCTTAAAAAAATATTATAAAAAAATTGAGCGGTTCTAATCATTTGTATACGACCCAAATGTAGGTCCCACACAATAGAGTGTGGCTATGTTCGAGTGGGTGTGCCTATAGACCACTTGGCAAAAAAGGAAGTCATTCTCTTGTCATAGCTGAAGACAAATGTTGTTTTTCTTATTTGTTCGCTTTGTATTTATTTATTTTTTTGATTATTAATTTGTCTCGACGGAAAATATTGAAATGTAAAAAAAAAAAAAAAAACCAAACCTAAAACTTTTGAATAAAGGCAACAATGTTTCAAAAGGTCAATCTGTCTAGGATTATTGTTGTCTTTATTGAAAGTTTTTTAAATGTTGATCATGATTTTTTATTTTGTAGATTTCTCTCGTCGAGACAAATCAATTATCCATAGAAAATACAAAATTAACAAATACGGAAAAAATTAATAAAGATAAAAAATAATTAAATTGAATTATTGAGGCCACCGGTCTATATGACTATATGTGTGCGTCTATTTGGAGAGAGAGAGGGGGGAGGGATAAAGAAGGGAAAAGTTTTAGGTAGGGATGGCAATCTCGACCAAACCGATAGGTACCCGAACCATAACCGATTTTTTTCCCTAACCATAACCGAAATATTCCTTGGGTATGGTATGGGATGTGAGATAACTGAACGGGTTCGGTTCGGTTTTGGTTTGAGCTGATAACCAAACCGTTCCCCGAATCGAATCGGATATGTGTAATTACAAAATTACCCTTCATATGTAGAAGTTTAGCCTGTGTATAACTTCAATTAATTGAATTTATACTTAGATGTATATTAGTTTTGCATTCAAAATATCTACATGCATATCTGCATAACTTTTTAATTGACTGATCTGTGACATTTCCAGTTTAAATGATTTTCATTCATAATTATTTCGTTTTTATTTTGTTTTCTAATTTAACGGTGTGTACTCGAACCGAACCGATCCCTGATTGGTTTAATTAATAATTGTTTCAATTTTCCCCTACCTATTCGGATTTCGGTTGGGTTCTGGGTAATGGCTTCGGATATGGCATTACCCGACCTGACCCGACACATTATCATCCCTAGTTTTAGGTGCCGAGCAGATGTCACATGTCGCGCAGACGTGGTACCCACGGCTAATCAAAATACGCCACGCAATACCGAACAGGACCCATATGTCATACGCCACACGGTTCCTAACAAATACCTCCACGCCAAACAGCGTGTTTTGATTGACTGTAACGTATCACGTTCAGCGCCACGCGTCACGAGGTATGTGCTTGGCCCTGAATTCTGAGAGAGAGAGAGAGAGATTTCTTGGGCGGCAGGTAAACATCCCCTCCAGATAAATGCACTTTGCAACTGTGTCGGAAAGTGGCCGTGGTGATGGAGCTTATAACAGATTCTTCACGTGCACAACGGTTCACCTGTCCTCACTGACACTCTTGAAGATTATGGACCGTTGATAGATATAGTGGGGCCACGCTTTAGTAGTTTAGTACTACTTTTTTGTTGTTCTGTTGGTCAGACTTGATTCAAACCCGTTACACCATTTTTAGTCAAAGATCAACGATTAAAGAGATGAATTAGTGACTTATCAAATTTTAAGTATATGCATTAATTTTTTGCTTTGCAACGGTTAACCAATTAGTTGACCACTGACCCTAGACTGCTCTTGCTTTAACAAACACATACATAAGAGATTATGTGTTTAAACCAAAGCCATGAATGGTACCCATATTCTATTGTTGTAGTGGCTATGGTTAAGCATGTGTCTTGAGATTATGTGTTTAAACAAAAAAAAATTAATTAAGAAGATATTATTAAACTAAGCTCGTTCCTTTTAACATTCTAATACATGTATACTTTACAACTGTTTACTTTATCATGAGATCAGTTAACTAAGGAAAATTCTAAAATCAACCCAATGAGCTGATTATGAGGCTTAAAAAGTGTATGAGAATGTGTGAAAACTGAAAAGTGTATATGAATGTGTAAAAGTTTATGAGAAAGTAAAAAAAAATACATTGGAGTATTGTTTTTTTTTTAATTGTCTTATTGTCATTCTCCAGTGGACTGACAATAGAAAAACTTTTCAATTGGCGTATCACACACTCTGTAAAAACTGGGTTACTAACAAAAAACAGTTTTTTTCTAAAAGTCGAGAGAGATCATTCTCTTATAGTACATCATATAAAAAATCATAAAAAATCAGTTTATTCTAAAAACACCATATACCGGAACACCCCTTAAGTTATTTTGTGTTTCCCTCCCTAATCCTTTTGATTTTGAATATCACTATGATTAAATGCAATGGAATGTAAGTGCTAGAAAGAAGCAACAAAAATAAGACTGGTAATGCTGAACAAAATTGAACTCGATGTTTTAGGGTGTAATAAGATTACTTTTTTTTTTTGAACAGATAATAAGATTACTTCAATGAATTAACTTTGTTACGTATATTTTTAAATTTATTCGTAAATTTGTAGTATTATGCGGTGACACCAAAATTGACGCCGTTAATACTGCAAAAGAGAAAACCCTTAAATTACGCTTGGGGGACACAGTACAGTTGCTCTTTTTCTAAAGTGCTCTGTGCATTTTGTCCTTCAGTGGTCAGATTCTCTAGTGGGACCCTTTTGGGGTACAACGGCTACTTTTTTGACGACTGTCAGGAGACCACATCTCACGCCATATCACGTAACTGACTTCACAAGGTGTACGAAGTGTCGAAGTCTTGGGTTTTTTATCCGCGTGGTGTCCACCTGTAACGCCCTATGTAGACCACTGGGTAATCCTACTGGTACAAAAAAAAATGTTCAGAAAATGTACAAATCGCTCTCGGGGACCCACTTCGGTTTCAAACGGTGTGATTTTGGTTCAAGCATTTCTAACCGTCCGATTGAGCTGAAATTTTTTGGAGCCCCTCGGAAAAATGTTCTAAGAATAATGAACGGTTCGGATCACTAGTGTGAGACTCAAAAGTGGATCCCCGAGAGCGATTTGTACATTTTCTGTACATTTTTTTCTGTACCTGTAGCAGGATCCGTAGACCACTAGCCCAGTACACTGATTTGATCCACTAGCCACACCACATGGCCCCAAAATGCTTAAGCCCAAGGTACTATTAGTAGCCCACATAGTTTGTTATATACTCTCTCCGTCCCATAAAGTTGTATCACTACGAAACTACGTGCAATTTTCAAACTAAAAAATAATGTATTTACCAAAATAATTTTTGAATTTTTTTTGCATCGTATAAAAGTTCTCGATGAGATCTATCAAACAAGATCCATATTGACTAAAAAATTATTTTCGTAAGCACGTTATTTTTTAGCTTGAAAATTGCACGTAGTTTCGTAGTGATACAACTTTATGGGACGGAGGGAGTATCCAAGATAACTCCTCTAAACAACCAATGTGAGACTAAACACCATCTACCCCCAAACCTGGGATATTACAATCTTCCCCCCTTAGGGATGCAACGTCCTCGTTGCATAGTCCCAGTAACCTCCCCTGGTGTCCGTGGTGGCAGAGCGCATCCTACCCACCACTTGGACCAGGGCGGGGCTCTGATACCATTTGTAACGCCCCATGTAGACCACTAGCCCAATACCCTAATTTGATCCACTAGCCACACCACATGGCCCCAAAATGCTTAAGCCCAATGTACTAGTAGTAGCCCACATAGTTTGTTATATATCCAAGATAACTCATCTAAACAACCAATGTGGGACTAAACACCATCTACCCCCAAACCTGGGGTATTACACCACCTGCATAGACGGTAAAGGTCGTACACGGGGTTGCTGCTCTGCAGCACCCGCACAGTACCAGATGGTGCATAGTAGGTGCTAGCAACCCCAAATCCGTAAAGGTAAGGCTACTAAACGGACTGAGCTGTTCGCTCGTAACTTGGCTTGGCTTGTTTAGAGCATCAATATCAGGATACTCAAACTAACTTTTAAGTTAAAATGGGGAGCAAAATCTTCAAAACTATCCATTATCAGCCTCACCAAACGAACTCACCAAATTGAAGATTTCTTAACTTTGCTACAATAACTTAACAAATTTGGTATGTTATTGTTCACTCACCAAAAGAGGAGGAGGGGGGGAAGAGTAAAAGTTTGAATAGAGAGTCTAATTTTGTAAGTTTTTGATAAAGTGACTTGTTAAAGTTTGAATGGAGAGTCCGATTTTATGAATTTTTGAAAAGTGACTTGCTAAATTATAAAATGTGTTTTTGAGGTTAAATTTGGTGTTTTTTTTTTTGTGTGTGTCAGATAAGGATGCTCTTAGTAATCGAGCCAAGTTTAGGCTCATTTAGTAAATGGGTTCGTTAAAGCTCGGTTCGACTCGTTTAATGAGGCTCTTAAAGTAATTTACTCTAACTCTATTGATCAAAGGCTCGGCTCATTTACTAAAGAACTGATCTCGAGCTATTCGGCTCATTTACACTCTGGCTCCCATAATTAAAAATAGATGGCCCACGCTCTGCCCGTTAACAAGAGCCTCGTCTAAGTTTTCCATTTGCTAAAATCTAACATTTGATAAAATCAAGTTATGATTTTAGCAAATGAGGAGAAGATGTGCTAAAATCAACACTCATCTTCTCCTCATTTGAGTGTTGATTTTAGCACATATTCTCCTCATTTGTTAAAATCTGCACTTGATTTTATCAAATGTTAGAATTTAGCAAATGAGAAACTTAATTGCGCCCAATGGAAACGGAAAATCATGCGCATTACAATTGTAGTGCAGCATCCGAGACATCCATTGCACAATTAATGATCTTAATTTTATCTCGGCACTTGTAGATTCGAGTCACCCATTATATAGATGAAATTTGAATCATTGATTGCTGATATCAACAGCTCAAATGCAGCATTACATGACTGTAGTGTGGTCTTGGCCTTGGGATTTAGGATTTACTTCCTCCTAATGTCTCAGGTTCAATTCTGTTTGCCAACTCCTTTGAGCCAGAACATAAAATTTCCAAATGGAAGATCTAAGGCTTGAAGCTTAAGGGGTGGACCTACGGTGAAATTTCATTACTCACTCCCTCTTGAGATTACCCCCGGCTTAGGCCTGGTAAATACCTAGTACATGTGGAACGGGGGTACTGCATGTATCCGAGGAATTGGTCGAGACAAAATATTTCGGATACCCTCGATAAGGAAAAAAATACTAACATGGTCCATTAATTTTCCATTTTGAGCCAATAAAATAATAAAAATAGATTCAAAAAGTAATTCAGTTTACACGAAAATAAAAACACTCAACACAAACCATTTAAAGTTTAATAGTTGTGCTTTTTTATTGGTCATTTTCCTGAGCAATTGCAGGCGCTTTGGTAGGACTGTAGCAAGTTATACGTTGCGTTGTACTACTTTTTATAACCACATCCGGAGAAGGTAATAAAAGTTTACCCCGTCTTCCACATTTTTTCATAAAAGAAAAAGAAAAGATTAGATTCTACGTACTGTTCACCCAATAAATAAGTAATTATTCAATTGGTCTGGATCATGCATGGTCACGTGATACTCACGACTCAAAACTCAAACAATTTGGGGAAAAAATGCTACAAAACATATCTTTATTTATTTAAGTGTGTAAGCTATGTATCCCTTAGAATGTCTTCAGTTCATAACATTTTTCAAAAAAAGATTCACAAGACTGTGCCATGGGTGTTACCCATTACCAATACTCTCTCCCTTCCAAAATAATAGTTCATTACGAAAAGACGTGCAATTTTCGGATATAAAATGCTTTCAAGCATAATTTTGTTTCCAAGCATAATTTTGTATGCTCGGAAATATTTTATTTTTTTGTCCGAAAATTGCTCGTCTTTTCGTAGTGAGCTACTCCCTCCGTCCCATATTTCTTGTCCAGTTGCACTATTCACAGCACCTCAAAAAATTGTTTATATTTTTAAATGTATAATGTTATATATATTCACTATGGATCTTGTTTGATAGCTCTCGATTAGTTCTATTAAACAAAGTTTTCAAAATTGTAAAAAATATTATAGATTGAAAGATATAAACAATTGAAAAATGATACGCATACCCGTAAATGGACAACAAATTTGAGACGGATGGAGTATTATTTTGGAACGGAGGGAGTAATTTTTTTTTTTTTGGGGGATTTACCCAATGCTCCAACTTTTCAGCAAACACTACTTAGTTGAGGGGAAAATCCATAGTTTTGAACGCACTAAAGCAACGGGTGGCGACTGGAGCGTTTTCTCCTATTCACGGGAGCGGTTACGTGGGTTTCAGAGACGATGGCGCTGTACCTTTTTGTTCCAAAAACCTTTATATTTACTACTAATTTTAAATGCACTAAACGGTAGGCTGATAACAAGACAAAAATGTGAAGACTTATATCCAACTCAAATCCCAATTGGAATGGAGAGGTCGCATTATATATTAAGTGATCACTCATTTTACTCCTAAGTAATGTGGGATTCTAGTTCCTTAACATCCTCTCTCACGTGCTGCCGCTTTTGAGGTTTGTCACGTGTGACCACTTTCTGGGTTCTATTATCGTGCAACCTTTTTGCTGGTTTGTCATCGTACATGTGTGGATTGTGATTTTTTTTTTAATGTGGAGTGGAATAGGTCCCGCTCTGATACCATGTGGAGACTTTATATCCAACTCAAAACTAATTGGCAATGAATGGAGAGGTCTCAACATATATTAAGTGATCACTCATTCCACTCCTAAATGTGGGATTCTAGTTGCTTAACATCCCCCTCACATGCAACCGCGTTTGAGGTCTGCCACGTGTGACCATTTTTTGGGTCCTATCATCATGCAGTTTTTTTACTGGTCTGTCATCGTACATGTGTGGATTGTGATTTTTTTTTTTTAAATGCGGAGTGGAATAGGCCTCGCTCTGATACCATGTGGAGACTTTATATCCAACTCAAAACTAATTGGCAACGAATGAAGAGGTCCCAACATATATTAAGTGATCACCCATTCCACTCCTAAGCAATATGAGATTCTAGTTCCTTAACAAAAAAGAGGACAAAAAAATACACACTTCGGTGTACTTTTTTCACATTTTTATACACTTTTACATATTCTTATAATTTTTTATGTGTTTCAATACACTTTTTAAACATTAACAATGGTCTAGTAGACGGACTTTAGAATTTTCCATTTTAAAATATTACTTAGAAGATTACTTGAAGCACTAGATAAAGTAAAACTCCCTTACCTTTGAAATATGGTTGAAATATTTATCTGTCACTCATTTTTCGCTTGTAATGATTCGCCCTTTTTCCTTACCTTTGCTTGTAAAATACGTAGTTTTGGTAGTTTATCCTTGGATTGAGACATGAAGATTTGACTATGATGCTTTGTTCATTTTTTGATCTTAGCTGTAAAGTTCAAAGGAGGAATAAAGTGAAAATCATTATTGCAATTGTTAATGTAAAACAAAGATGCTCATTTGTGTTTTGTTTTTGGTAATGCAGGTGTACAAAGCCAGCTAACGCATACTTTGGATTAATCCTTATAACCCCTCCCACAGTCCTAAGGGCATCCACAGTGGGCTATTGAAAATGCTCCTAGGTGAGACTCCTAACTTTTAGTAATTCATTTGTTCAATTTTGGTCTTCAATGGGCTCCCCATAAAAGCTCCTAAGGATGGCTCCTTAGCATGGCTCCTACCACACTAGCTAAGTTTAGGGAGGGAGTTGGGAGCGAGGAGGAGAGGGAGGGGGATGGGGACCCACTTACATTTTTGTATCCATAAATAATCTTAGGACATAGTCTAGGAGCCAATTTTAGAGAGTCCATTGGAGTGCTCTCATACTCCTAAATTAGCAAGCCCTTAACAAACAAAATTGGACCCCACTTTTGCTTATGTGTCAAGTTTAGGAGTCATTTTAGGAGCCAAATATAGAGAGCCCACTGTGAATGCCCTAACCAGGCTTAAGCGTGATTTGATGTGGCCCCAAAAATTTCTTGCAAGGAAAATCGAACCTGGCAAAGAGCACCAGGGCCAACACCTTATGGTCCGTTTGATTAGAAAGAAAATTATGCTAGAAAATGAAAATGAGAGAAAGTGAATTAAAAAAAAAGGTGAAAATAAAATTTATTTTCCTCCATGTGTTTGATCAAAATGAAAAGTTTTAGAAGAATCTTACAAGAAAATGTTTATAAAATTTCCTTGTGTTTTTTGAGAGAAAATGAAGGCTATATAGCCATGCTTAAATGAGTTGTACAAAAAAATTTACTTGCCTTCTAGCACTTTTCCACTATATCATGGTAATCTCAAACACAACAAAAAGTGTCATTTTTTTTTTCTCTTTAATTGCATTTTTCTCACTCTCACTCTAATCAAATGGACCCTTAGGATTGATGCTCTTGTGGTAGGAAAAGACCACAGGGCCAATCTCTAAGGGTTGATGCTCTTGTGTTATGAACGGAAGGATCAATAAATACAAGGTCAAAGGATGGCATTCTCGTTTTCTTGGTCTCACTCTCACCCCTAAAAAAAAGGCAAATAGATAACGTCTTACTGTGGTTTATAGATTTCTCACATATTTATTACATTTATCACGAAATGCAAACATTTGTGGTGAGTTATGTGTCATAGTCACTCTTCAAAAAAAAAAAAAAAGTGTCTATAGTCATATGAATATGTAAGTTTTTAATGTGGTGTTACAAACTCCGCCAAGGACATACCTTATGTTTTGTAATATTATACTTATCCCGAGCCTAGGAGATGAGCAAAATTTAGATACAACGTTTATTTATAAGCTTCTCACATTGGATAAGACATATATATATACATGGGATACACTCATGTAAAAGAGAATTACAAATAACCGCCATGGTCAAGTTCTTTTTTTTCCTAAGATACGGACAGACCGAAAAATTGTGGCCGTTAAACCAATATTACCAAAATACTCAAAACCAAAATTTCTTGATTTGAGTGAAAAAATATTATGGACTGAACTTCGAAAAAATTCAGCTCAAAGACTGATGACCTAATTTATCTCATAAGTTCAAGGATGGCGGTAACAATCTACAATGATGGTACATTAATTTCAACATACAGTACACATTTTGTGCGAGTTGAATCCAATTACAAGGTTTACACCCTTGCTAGCACATGTACACATTGAAAATATTACAACTCAAGAATCTTTGTTTACAATTCCAAATTGTGTAATATTCAAGTTTTTTTATTTGAACAGCATGTTAAATTAAAGATAGAAAGATAAAAAAGAAAAGGTGGCATTACAAGTTCTCTAACCCCTTATAAGGCCTTGTGGCAATTTGCACGTCACTGAAATCTGTCTCAAGCCGTAGCTTCACATGGATTGCTTCGCAAGCTTAAGCTTATCTTGATGCCCTAATGTTTTCATGCTCTGAATAATTCAGGAACAAATAATTAATAGTCATTGTCAAAGAAGATGGATCAAATCAAGATAGATAAACATCATTTGACTGGGTAGGAAAGTGAAAGATGTTGAAGTCATGAAGGAAGAATTGGTAATTAACAAAACTTCAGGTTTATCAGAGAAGATGAAAATGAAAACCTAGAGGGGGAAAAGTGAAAACAAGAGGCAAGTTTGTCAAAAGCTTCCTTTCCTCTCTTTCACTTCTTCCTTTTTCTTGGCCAACCAACCTTTTCATCCCTCTGTTTCTTTCATTACGCAAAGCTGAAACCTCCTTTTCTATAAATTCATTGAATCCTATCTTTTCCAAACAGGAAATATTCACACTGGAAACAGTACTACTACTGCAATAGTCAAACACCGAATCTAACATGTGATTACGCTGAAAAAAAAAAAAAAAAAAAAAAAGAATTGCTACTCAACATGCCCATTCGTGATTCATTTCTAATAAAAAAAATACCGAAAATATCGTTTAGTGATTAATGAAAACTCAGCCTCACTAGTTAAGAATATGTGGTCTATCTCACGTGATAAAGAGCGTTAATGATAATTCTTGTTGGGAGTTTTGGTTCTTTCCTAAACCCTACTAACCAAGCAATTACATTGAATGACATTCTTGTTTTTCCTGAAAATAACTCACTGGTAAGGTTAAAAAAATTGATAAGAATATAGACCTATTTATACTATTATACAAAATATTCGAAAGTGTAAACATATATTAAAGAAATCATAAATTTATTTTGACTCCATTAACATTCGAATATGAAGCCAGGAAAATTCGTAAACCACCATAAAATTTGCACATTGGACCACAAAAGTTTATTAAAAAAAACACCATAAAAATTCGTAAATAATAGTACAACAGAAATTCACCACAAAATTTGTAAAAGATAACCGTACACCCACGAATACAATGAGCCACAAAAATGCCTCTCAAAATTCATAAAATGAGGCAAAAAAATTGGTGATGGAGTGAGTACCGGATACGTTTCCATTAAACAAATACTGCAACAGATTCTGTAAGTAATAAAGCACAAAACACTCTCAAAAAATATGTCGACAATGTGAACGACTCTCCACCAATAAAAAGACCTCCCCCTGTCTTACTTCTCCTCATTACCTCTCTCTCTCTCTCTCTCTCTCTCTTCATTGCAGAAGAGACTGACACCACTCTTTCCTCTTCTCCTCTCCTCCACTTTCCTCATTCAGGACTCTGCTACTTCGTTGAGGCACACAACGAACAGTATTCCCTCATGGATTTCCATCTGGGTTTTCTCGTGCTATGCTCTGTTCTTGTTGTTGTTTTAGCTTCTGGGTATTCAAAAAATCTTCCAATCGTGTCATTTGATGAAGGGTATTCACATCTTTTCGGAGATGACAATCTCATGGTCCTCAGTGATGGAAAATCAGTCCATCTCTCTCTAGATCAACGAACAGGTCATCCATTATCTCTGTCTCTCTCTTTTTTTGCCCCTGTATTTTGTTTTCAAAATTATGATTAATTACTTGGATTTTTTAAGTTGTTGAACAGTTTAATTTTTACTTTGCGCTATGTGTAGGCTCTGGATTTGTGTCTCAAGACCTTTATCTTCATGGATTCTTCAGTGCTTCTATCAAACTCCCTGCGGATTATACTGCTGGTGTTGTTGTTGCATTTTATGTGAGTAAATTGTTCTTCACCCGTAAAAATTTATTCCGTTTTGAATTATGCTAGAATAATTTGCTCGCGTGGGAGACGGTGAAATTTCCTGTACAAATCCCAAATTTAATCTTTAGATACGCACTTAAGTTTCAGAGAAGAAAGATGGTTCATAATTTCGCAGAAATACAGAATTTTGTGGGACTAATCAGACCCATTACATTTTTTATTTTATTTTGGAGTATTTTTTTTTAGAGTTAATTGAGGATACCTAACTATTTATTATTTCTCACATTACCAATTTTTTTAAACCCTTTTTGGGGTAATTTTATTGTGTGTGATTACAGATGTCAAATGGAGACAAGTATGAGAAGAATCATGATGAGCTGGACTTTGAGTTCTTGGGGAACATCAGAGGCAAAGACTGGAGGATTCAGACCAATGTTTATGGAAATGGAAGTACAAGTGTTGGAAGAGAAGAGAGATATGGCCTGTGGTTTGATCCTTCTGAAGATTTCCATCACTACAGTATTCTCTGGACTGAGAATCTGATCATGTAAGCCACTTCTGTTCTGTAGGGTTTTACACAATATTTTTAGGGTTTTTGATGGGATACCCTGCTTTGTGGTTGTGCTTGGGTCATGTAGAGGGATATTTAATTGGAGTATTTTCCAAGGGAAAGGAAAATATTATGATAGGGAAGGACCCTGGGGTCTGGAGGGGGCGGTCCTGTAGGGCGGCTCCTTTGCCGTTGATTTCGACAATTAACGGTTTGGACTTTATTCTCGGCAATGGATGACTTATATCTACAAGGGCTCTAAGCCGTTGATTGTCGAAATCAACCGGGCGCCCTTCAGGAAACCCTCCTCCAATGGATAATTCTAGTTTATTCACTAATAAGCATCTTCTTTCCTCCTCCCCCCTTCCTTTCCATCAACAAATCATTTTACGAATTGGTGATCCAAACACAACCTTAAAATTCATTTTGTTCTTTCTTGCCTCAATGTTGTTTTTTAATAGACCTATTTCTAGTTAGAAGTACACTTTTTTTTAGGTTCGTCAGTCGGGGGTGTCCGGACCAGCTTACACACACCTCCACTACTCCCCTCCCCTGTCCGGTAGGCAGGTAATCCACGCCAAGACTAGGGATTCACACAAGAAATTACGTTCTCGCAAGCCAAACCTCAAGAATCGAACCCTGGTCAATTGTGTCATAAGTACACCTTAATCTCTGTAATTAGGCAATCTACATGTTGCTGTGAATTGTAGTATATCAGGTAGGGGACCATTGCCTTTTGTATCTGTCAGTACTATTTTGTTTGGTAATCTTCTCTGTTTTCCATAGCCTTTTCTCCTGTGATACTGGGCTCTTATCTTATTTTGATAGTTGAATCTGATAATATCTCAGGAATTGTATTTTGGGGTTTGGCTATTTTTAGGACTTTTGATGTGATGTAAACGCATGTTTTAGGCTACAGGATGGAAACAGGTTTTAGGAAGGTTGTCTCGAAATGCTCTGCTTTTCCTTCTATTATTTGGAAGCCCTGTCCGGTTCTTTTATTTTTTATTTTTTGGTTCGTCGAACACTGTCCGGTTCTTTTAGGATTCGTTTGGATCATAGTTTTGTGGACGATATTTGAATAGAAAGAAAAAAGACAAGAAGATAATTAAGTGATTAAACTAGACTATCTGCATTGGTCTTCCTATACTTATCCTTTCCAGTAGTACTGAGTATAGAAATTGAATTGGTTCTCTTGGCACGGCCTCTGTGATGTCTTCCGGCTTTGATTTGCTGGTAGGGGGGCTGCTATTTCTTCGTTAAAAATTTACAAGAACGGTCACAATTTGTGTATATATTGCGAAAGGTTAGATTTGTCTCCATTCTTCACCTGGGCATACATGGTGACATGGGCAATGTTATTGTTGTGGTGATGCTCGTAAATTCGTGGGCACATCCATGATCCAAACAAAGCCTTGGAGATAAACATGCTATGTGTGTTATAATTAGGTTTTGTTTGTTTTGGTGCTTTTATTTTGCTGCAGATTTTATGTTGACAATATACCCATAAGAGAGATCAAAAGGACAGAAGCAATGGGTGGGGACTTTCCCTCTAAGCCAATGACTTTGTATGCCACAATATGGGATGGTTCTGACTGGGCCACAAATGGGGGCAGATACAGAGTCAATTACAAATATGCCCCTTTCATCGCCGAATTTTCCAAATTTGTCCTTCACGGATGCGCGGTCGACCCGATTGAACCGTTATCGAAATGTGACCACGCTTCGAATCCCGAATCCATCCCTACAGGTATCACATCCGAACAACGAATCAAAATGGAGAGTTTCAGAAGCAAGCATATGCAATATTCCTATTGCTATGATAAAAACCGGTACAAAGTTCCTCCACCCGAATGTGTGATTGATCCGCGGGAAGCTGAGCAGCTCAGAGGTTTCGACCCAGTTACGTTTGGTGGGGTGCGTCGCCACCACGGGAAACGCCGCCACCGGAGCCGTTCAAGCACCGCTATTTGAGCTGTAATATCTATATTTGCATATGGGCATTGTCGTTATCTTTCTTTTGGATATTGATATGGGTTCATTTTTTCTGTGAATAGATATAGGGTGAGAGGAGAGATTTCAATGAGGGGTATGTATATACTTCATACCTTTTTGGGTTCGAAGCCATCTTCTCATTGATGTTATCTTTGGCTTTAATATTTTGAAATTTGGTGATGATTTCTGTACTTGGGGCACACTCACATGGTTTCAATAAACATATCAGTATATGGAGTTATTATTGTATTTGGCATGGTGTTTTGAATTCATTAAATAGGATTTTTTAGTACACATTTGTAACTTTTTTTTTGTTTGTGATGACGTTTGCTATACACATTTGTAGGAAACAGTCTCACCTGAGATTGATGGATACCCAAATCGGTCTGCATTGATTGGGACGATTTTTACCTAATTTTTTTTCACGGATTTTGATTTGTAACTAAAAAAATCAATTGATTTTGATCTATGCTTGATTCAGGTTGAGTTTCCACCAAAAATACTTTCTGTATTTTTTGCATTCTCGGTATTCTCGCACTCACATCCTAGTTGTTGAAAATAGCATGGTGGAAACTCACACTTAATAATGTCGGTATCGAAACCCGTAGCCGAAAGGGAACTTGGCTATATATTTTTTTTTGAACAGCAAAAAGAAAATTTATTAATCTCGGTAAGTATTACAAAGATTGAAGGGATAGGGAGAAAATGGCATCACAACATGCCACCTCAACACCCCGAAAAAAGCAGTTGGCAAGAGACCAACCCCAGAAAATAGCAGAGAGAAGGTTCATACGATCTTCCCCTAAAAATACATCACAATAGAGTGGGAATACTACTAAAGTATAATATCAAATAATAAAACTCCAAAATACCAGACTTGAATTCCTTTAGCCCATGCTTGTTTTTGTCTCCATGAATTACCACTTGGAATCCTTGGTCCCATGCTTGCATCTGCCACCATGAAATGCCACGAACATAATAAAACCTGATCATCCATCTCTTGATCATTTGAAACACAAATCCCCACTTAAGCTCCTCTCCCATATGACGAAAAATTCATTAAGAAGCCTCAAACTGTTGCGAGGGATACACCTCTTAGTCTTCACACATGTTGAGAGTGTATGTGATGATCACCATAGCAATTAAACATAGCAGCGATTTCCAGACATCAAACATAGCAATTTGATCACCATGCCAAAGCTCCAAAAAATGTCAAGAACATCGAGTAATTCAGCTCCAGAAAACATGAAACAACTGGCCATTCTCCAAAATTTCCTCCATCAAAATCGTAAGAGTTGAGAATCATGAATATCAGTGAAGCATCCAGAACCCAAGAAGAATAGACAGACACCCGACAAAAGACTAAAGATAAGAAGCCAGCCCAGAGAAATGGCAAAGACAAACACCCTCCAAAACCCACCCAAAACCCCCCAAAAAGACCAGAAAAAACACCAAGACACCCATCCAAAACCAGAAAAGACAGACCCAAACCAAACCAGCTAGAGACCCCAACAAAACAATCAAAAAAAGAAAACAACCCAAAAACCAAAAGAATAAGCCCCCTAAACCACTCCCCCAGACACAAAAAAACTACACATGCAAACACTCCCCCCAGCCCCCACCCCCACAACCACACCCCATTAAGAAGAGGTCAATGTTCCAAAGCAGAAATCAGTGTTCCAAAAGGTGAGTAAGCCTCCAGAAAATCCCCATATACAAAATCAGAACCGGGCCCCAAATAGAATTACCAAAACTTTTGAAACATCCTATTGTTACTTTCTTGGATCAAAAGAATGTCAACCTTCCTCTGCGTAATTAGATTATGAGTTTTCCCTTTTTCTTGTTTTTTCCCCCAAACCTCTCATTCCAATAAAGAATCTTCATAACTTACACCCCCCTGATTATCCATATTTAGAAGTTTTAAGTCAAGCAATTAGGAGATCATCATTCAGTTGAGCAGCTCTATTTTCATTTTGTTCCTCCATGTGCATGAATTTACTGATAACCTCTTCATCATCCCCTGAATAATCTTCTCCCAGAATTTTTGAAACAGCCCACACAGCTTCAGCTTCATTCAACAAGATTCTGTTCCGATTGTTGATGCCCTCAGTAGATACTGATAATGCATGGAGTAACATAAATGTCATCATTTTTATATACACTTATTCGCTCACTCATTGCACCGAACCGAGGCATTAATTTCCCACTTGCTAAAATGAGTTTTCCCGTAAAAATTGAGTTTAGCTTAATTGCTAAAATCACTTTTGTTTCTCATTAGCTAAAAGCTAAATTGCTAAAATCTAAATTTCTCCTACATACACCTTTTGCTAAAAGTAAACTGCTAAAAGTGCTTTTAGCAAATGATCATAGAGGGTACTAAAGACGGATATTTGTGCACAGCACCTGCGGTGCAATAAAACTACGTAGTTTTCTCCTTAAAGTCTTCCCAATTATTTTCTGATTCAACCTTCCAACAACTTGTTCAACTTTCCACAAAAAAGATGACCTTTTGGGTTTTTATCCTATGTGACAAGTGCCTAAATTTTATTATTTGCAAAATGATCCTTATATTTCTAATAGTTCATAGTGAGGTACTTATAAAATTCAAATAATCTTGGAATGCTCTTAATAATGAATTTATAAAAGTTATTTCAAGTTTAATTGTTTCTAATATTTCGTTAATAATAAATTTATTTAATTCGTCTTCGCTATATATTAATTCTCTTATATAAATATATTGTAATGTTCTAAGATATTGTTTTCTTCTTTGTAGCAAGAATATTTCTAATCTATTTGGCATATATATTTAAAGGTTTCTACTAATGATTTGGAGATCTAGGCGAAGAAGGTTCAATTGGTTCACTTTCTAATCTGTAAGTATATAAAATTGGTCATTTTGTTGTGAACTCTGAATTAAATCAAGATCCTTTCTTTGATATTTTGGTTCATTATCTTGTATCAGTAAAGCTTTTCCTTTTAATTGTAAGGCTCTCGAAAGAGAGTTTGTTTTTTAAATATATTAATTTGATTATTGCTTCTATTGCATGTAAGACTATGTCTAGGTTGCATTTCTATTTTATTTCTAAATTCTAGATTGATCTCTTCGGGTAAGGATATATTCTTTTCTCCTATCCTTCGTGGAGGTATATATTCCGCTATACAACAATGCTCTTCTTTTATTTCAATTGAAGTTCCTGTATAATTTTTTATAATTTCCTTGTGATGAATATTTGTAAATGCATATAGTGTTTTTGTAGTTATACTAAACACTTTAGCTCCATCAGGCATCTTTATTTTGTCTAATTGATAATATAAATTTAAACTTTTATCAATATGTTCATCTTTAAGTGATACAGAATAATCTGATTTTAGGGTAAATATTATTGTTTGATAGACTAAATTTCCTGATACTACTCCTAAGAGTGCATCTATAGGATCATTTAGAATTCTATCATCCATACAAAATATTTAGATTGGACTATCTATTCCTTGTCTAAAATATGCTTTGATTAATATTTGAACTGCTCCTATAGCTATATTCTTAATTCCACTTCTAAATATCTGTTCGTATTTTACTTAATTCTTTGTTAACCATTTGTCTAGTTAATAAATGAATTATTGTTTTTCCTCTAGTTGTACTTATATCGATTGGGTATTTTGACATTTTGGCAACATATATGGCCCTTTGCTTAAATCTAAACAGGTTGAATTCTTGTGATTTAAACATATCTCGTTCTCTTATATCTAATTCTTTTTTGGTAATTTGCTTATATTTTTCATCGTCAAATATAATCATTTGGTAATAATGACAGGCGTCACTTCCTTTTTCTTTCTTCGAAAAGGCGGTGAATGAAAAATAATCAGCACTCAGAAAGAACTCAAATTAGAGCAAACCATATCATTAGAATTTTGCAATATCTTAATAGCCTTATCTAGTGTTTTAGCCTATGGGTAGGTTTCAATTTGGTCCTTATAGATTTACATGTTTCTATTTTTTTCGATAAAGAGATAGAAATATCATTAATAAAGCCAACTTGAGGGCAAAAGAATACAGGAGTATCTGCTAACTGAAAACACATAACAACACGAATAAGAAATATGAAGAAATATGAACATAGAAAGAAATATGAACATAGACAACAAAGACTAGGAAGAGCTTCCATCACCGGTGTCCGGGTGAGGAACAAAAAGACCAAGCGCGTGCTTAGCTAGAATATGAGCATGTTGGACTTCTTCTTGGTCTACCTTGGAAATTTTTCAAAAATTCAACTTAGCAATCTCCCTCCTCAGGTTGGCTATCAAAAAGGTGTCGTTATGGTGACACTCACGCCTGCTCCCTATCTGCATAATAGTATTGTAACAATCAGAGAGAATATAGACATTAGTAAAATCCTTTCTTAGACACCATTTTATCGCTTGATTTATTGCTTGGATCTCTGTCTGGATAGGACTGGAACAGTAAGAAGACATAGTGTTTTCCGCAATAAGGTTTCCATTAGGGTCTTTAGCTGTAAAACCAATCCCACTCCAAGAATACCCCCTTTTCCATGCACCATCAACACGAATGACACAAGCTCTTTGAGTAGAAGAACCCTCTGAGTGATCCTTAAGAATAATAGAAGGGTATTTATCTGCTTTCGGAGCTTGAGTGCTAGAATTTTTTAGCCAATTAGAAGCTTTATTGAACCAAAGAGCGTTGTCTTTTGCCATAGAGATAACAGTATCTCTACGAAAGGGATCATTTGCAAAGACTGTAGAATTTCTGCTTTTCCAGATAGTCCATAGGGTTGCAACAAAGGAAAAGAGCATCCATTTATTCAATCGGAGCCGAATAATCCAATCAAGCAGCCATTCATTGAAGCCCAAAGCAGTAGTGGTGGGATGAAAAGGAGGTTGGAAATTAGAAGCATTCCAAACCAGAGCAGGAATGAGGGCAAGAGCAGAATAAATGATCAATTGATTCTTCCTCATCATCACAAAGAGGGCAAGAAGGGGAGAAACCAACTATACGCATAGCCAAATTCTTCTTTGTTGGTAGAATGCCCTTTAAACACTTCCAAATGAAAACTTTAATACGTTCCGAGAGATCCAAATTCCATACCATATTCCAGACATTATAATCCTTATAAATCCAGGCAGAGGAGTCGGCGGAAGCATTGTTGCGTCTTCGCATATCATAAAGACACTTGTAACCTGATTTGGAGTTATATTGACCTAAATTAGTGAAAGGCCAAACATAGCAGTCTGGTACAGAGCCCCCTGGTAAAGTGATAGCCAAGATCTTGGGGATAAGAAAGGAAGGGATAATGTCAGAGATTTTGGTGATTTCCCAGGATGGCCCTTTGGGTGTCACAGATAAGAGATAAGAGACCTTAAGAGAATCAGGGCCTACATAGGAGATAAAATGACTAAGGGGCTTGTCTAGATCTGGGATCCATTTATCATGAAAGAGATTGATAGATTCTCCATCACCAACTCTCCAACAAACATATTTGGCAATAAGGTCCCTACCATGGAGGATACTCTTCCACGCCCAAGAGGAATTTGAATGGGGTTTCACTTTAAGAAGGTAGTCCTTAGAGCAATATTTAGGAAGAAGGATACAGGCAGTAAGGAGAGTAGGATTATTCAGAAGACGCCAGCATTGTTTGGCTAGAAGAGACTGGTTCACAAGGTTAAAGTCCCGTATATCGAGGCCTCCTTCCCGCTTATAAGTTGATGATAATTTTTTCCAAGACAACCAATGCATCGATTTTCTGTCCCCCATTTTCCAAAAGAAATTTGCTGATGTAGCATTGAGCTTGTTGCATGTTGCTTTAGGGAGTTTGAAAGAGGAGCAAAGGTAGAGGGGGAGACCAGAAAGGACCGAATTGATTAGCGATAATTTCCCTGCTTGCGAAATATCAGATTTCCATCCTGCAAGAGCCTTACTCGCCTTTGTCTCAATGAAAGAAAAGCAAGCCTTCTTGTTAGCCGTAATTTCCAAAGGAAGACCCAAGTAGGGAGCTGTGTCATTACTGATAGGGACATGAAAGAAATCCCGAAAGTGCCTTGCAAAAGTTGAGGACGTATAGGGGCTAAAAGAGATGTAGGATTTTTGGGTATTTACACATTGACCAGAGTAAAGACTAAACCCTTCCAGAGCCCTTTTAAGGTGTCCACAGCTTTCCAGGGTTGGTTCAAAGAAAATAAGACAATCATTTGCAAAAAACAGATGGGAAAGAGAGATCCCATCTCTGGAAAGTTTTAAACCCTTGCAGTTCCCAGAAGCATCAAGATTATTAAGAACACAAAATAAGGTTTCCAGAAAAATAATAAAGAGGTATGGAGACAGAGGGTTGCCCTGACGAAGACCTCTTTCCTGAAAAAATCTGTCAGATGGAGATCCATTGATGAGTAAGGAAAAGGAAACTGTGGAGAAGCACTGACGAAGAAGATTAACCCATTTGTCAGAAAAGCCCATCTTACAAAGAGCTTTCTCAAAAAACTTCCAGCTTACCCTATCAAAAGTTTTGCTCATATCAAGTTTCAATGCCGCCATCATTTTACCACCCGACTTTGTATGAGCAATAAGATTTGAAAATTCACACGCAAGAAGGGAACTATCAGAGATCAAACGCCCCGGAACAAAGGCATTCTACGTGGGAGAAATATAGGTTGGAAGAACAAATTTAATCCTATTAGCCAAAGTCTTAGAAATTATCTTATAGCTGACATTGCAAAGACTAATAGCCCTGAAATCACTGGGGGAAGAAGGGGATGGGATTTTGGGAATTAGGGCTATGTGTGTGTAATTGATTTGCCTAAGCATACGGCCAGAGTTTAGGAAGGACAACACAACAGAAGTTACCAAGGGCCCCACTATATCCCAATATTCTTGAAAAAAGCAACCCGAAAAGCCATCAGGTCCTGGAGCCTTTGTATCTCCAATTTGAAAGGCTACTTTTTTAACCTCCCAGGCTGAAAAAGGTCTATCCAACCAAGCTTGATGATCATGTGAAAGATGCTTTTCAAAAAATTCCCAACCATTCCAATCATTCACATTCAAAGAGGGATTCGGCTCAATGTAAATAGATTTGAAGTGATCCGAGAAAATTTTGTGAACCTCCTCCTCAGATTCTGTCCACACTCCTTGAGAGTTTAAGATACCCTTGATGTGGGTTCTATGTTTTCTGATTTTTGAAGCTTTATGGAAAAAAGATGTATTCTTATCTCCCAATGCCAAGAATTTTGATTTAGCTCCCTGAGCCCAAATAACTTCTTCTTGAGCAAGAAGGCTTTCAAGTTGATTCCTTACACATGCTTCCTAGACAAAATCTCTATCAGTATCCAAGGCTTGCTGAATGTTAGTCAGAAGAGCTCTGGTGGACGAGATGCGATTAGCAAGGTGACCAATACCCTCCTTGGACCAGCACAACAAATTATGCCTAGTAGAACAAAGTTTCCTTGTGATGTTAAACAATGGGGACCCTTCAAAATCCTCTTGCCAGGCAGATTGGACGATGGACCTACATCCTTCATGTAGAGTCCAAAATTTCTCAAACTTGAACAAGCGTTTATGAAGAAACCCTACTTTATTAGTACAAAGAATAATCGGAGCGTGATCCGAGCCATGAATTGGGAGATTTATGACTGAAGCAGTTAAATTGAGGGAGGTCCATGCCCCATTGAAGAAGGCTCTATCCAAACGCTCAAAAGTACAACTAGCACCTGTCCGGTTGTTTGTCCAAGTATAATGCGGCCCGGTCAATTGAATCTCCGATAAACCGAGGTTAAAAAGAAATTGATGGAGATAATTGCTACCCTGAAAGGAGGAAATCGAATTCCCAATGCTATCCGAGGGGAATAGAATTTGGTTAAAATCACCAATGCACAGCAAAGGCCCTTGTTGTTGACACAATGAGTCATAGATTGAATCCCAAACTGCAGCTCTATCACTTAGATAAGGAGACCCATAGATTAAAGCGAGACGCCATTGAAGATTAAAATCATCCTTGACGGAGAGAAGAATTAAATTTTTTGATTGATGCAAAACTGTAATAGAGAGATTTGGCTTCCATCCTACCCAAAGCCCACCTCTCAAACCCTCGGCATCAAAACCCGCCGAATTAACGAAGCCCCATTTACAAAGAGTGTGGTTGACTGTATCTATTGTCGATTTTGTCTCCATTAAAAATAGGAGACTAGGCCTTCCATCTTGGATCAACCTGGTCGAAGTTCTACTGTTTAGAATATCCTTCCTTTCGGTTCGGTACGACACTTCAATATCGAGAATGTCTCTCTCTTCTCTGTCCCGGGTTGATAACAACAAGCTAGTGACGTGACTGAGCGATGAAAGTACTGAAACTTCTTCTCTTGATTCCGGTTATTACACTATGGGGCCTGAAACCAGCAAGTGAGCTAGTGACTGAGACTTCCGAAGGAGAGGGAACTAAAGAAAGGAAGCGTCCAAGAGAATGAACTGATAGAGGGTGGCCAAGTCCCCTACAGTTTCAGCTTAGAAGAATCATTGTTGCTGTCGGGGCTGACCCACCGCAGCCACAGCAGCATAGGAGGAAAAATCTCCCAGAGAAGAAACTGAGTCAGTAGAGGCAATTACATGATCTCCTAGAGCAACCGAAAACCGGTGGTTCACACCAGTATTAGAGTCCAAATGCACAGCAGAATGAGAGTCCAAATGTCGATGAAAAAGTCCTTTTGAACGACATGTCGATATAACAGGAGGCAAGTCCATACTAGCCGAACACAAACCGAGGTCGGAATCATGAAAATTGGGGGTATTGTAATGTGTTGAAAATTTCAGAGATGTCACTTCAGAAGTTATGCATAACAGGAATAAACTTGACATCATAAGAACAATCTGCTAAGGAGACGGATTTATCAAGGGAGGCCAAGTGATTAAAAATACCTGGTGGATTTCCAAGATTAGGGAAATCGCTTAAAGCCAAAGAAGGATCCGGTTCAGGCAAAAGGAAAGATGCATGTTCCACTCGAGCTTTTTTCGAAGAGGAAGCAACATCATCCACAGCATCAGTATTTCTATCACAGCGCTTCCCAAAAACGATCCTTAGACCGGCCTCCCTGCATGTTTTAGCTGGTGATACCCTGCATGTTTTAGCCTGTGATACGAAACCAGCACCAACCAGAGTTGCTGCATCTTTTTCCTGCTGCTTACCCATAGAAAGAGACCCAGGCGAGAGCAAGCTTAGACCCAAATCTGTAGCATCCACGCTTTGTTCCAGGTTAGCATTTCGGCCCACATTAGTAATAGTTACATGGCCCACAGCAGAATCTAAGTCCAGATTGGTAACACCATGACCCTCATCACTATTAACACCAACATCATGGCCCAAAATAGCACACGAAGCATTCAAGTCTGAATTTATCTGAGAAATGCAAGTTCAAATTTTGGCCCAATCCTGAAATTCTTGACCTCTTGTTGGAGGTTTCTTACAAAGCAGACCCAGTTCTTTTACCTTGTGAACCCAAAGAGGTTGGATCAGAGGTTAACCCAATAGCATTGAGGTCCAGCTCAAATGAAGCGTCTAACCCAAACCGGGCCGGCCCAGACCTAGCAGATTCTTCAGCCCATTGGTCAATCATCTCCTGCACCTCATTGTTTGAGTTTCCTTCCAAATCCGAAAAATTAACAGCATTGTTCTCCTCATGCAAGTCAAACAATGGTTCCGTAACCGTGTGATCAGAGTCGTGGTCCATCATATTTGCACTACCACCAGAAGGTTCCGTCGGATCTTCTTCCAAAGACTCAAAATCCTCGTGACGCACGAAAAAGAAAGTTCTAGCCCCATATTGATTCACCCTCTCAATAACAGACTCCTTTGAGACCAAAGAATTTCCAGCCGAGATGTTCGGTTTAGATTAGAGTTACTGTAGGCTTTTGTTTCTCTAGAATAAAGGGAGCGAGAATGGGTAACCCAGAAGTTACCATTCAGAGGTTGCTCTGCTGCATGAATCCGTCGACGAATGAGAGCTCCTGCTTGTTCGAAAGAGTGAGGACAACGATGATCAAGGGGACCTATACAACCACATTTATGACACAGCTTGAAGATACGTTCATAACCAAAGTTTACCCAAGTCAGCTCCCCATTGCTCAACCTAAAAAAAACACCTGGAATAAGAGGCTTAAAGGTTGGCATGTTAACACGAACTCACATAAATTCCAGGTTCTCTTGATGAATGGTACGCCTATCCACTGATGAAACAAAACCGATCACCAAGCCTAGTCTAACAGCCATCTCCGGAGTGAAGTATTCTAGAGGGGCTCCTTGGATTTGAACCCACAAACTCACCGTATCAAAACCCAACAGGTGCAAAGGTACATCAGGTAACCAAGGACACAGGATGAACAGAGCTCCGTGAATGTTCCAAGGTCCAGCACTATCTTTATCTTCCACCGAATCCACGCAGAGAATGTAGAACTTCCCTATTTTGTTGAGCACCGTAACCCTCCCTGTGAGATGCCAGTATTCATCAATTGCTAGCTGCAGGGACGGATGCACACAGGGGCATGGGGTCACGTGCCCCCGCTGATCCCCACGGGTCAATGCAAAAAAAAATAAATAAATAATTTTGGGAAATAATTTTTGTATATATATTATTTGAGTCGGAATCTTGCAACAAAATCTGTGTGGTTTTGGTGGTAAGGCGCACTATGACTAAGCCGAAGGTCGCGTGTTCGACTCTTGGCACTTCTTTTTTAAGCCATAAAAATTTGAAAGGCTAAGGCTAAGTTCTCCAAAAAATTTTAGCAATTGTGTTCAGATTCATTGGAGATAAAATCACTTCCCCACCTCAAAAGATAAAATCATGCTTGATTTTAGCAACTTGGTTGCTAAAATTTTTTGGAGAACTAAGCCTAAGAGTTATTGTTGAGGTTTGAACCCTAGATCTCTGGTTCCAAAACCAATGCCTTCCCTCTTGCCACTAGACCAACAACATTGATTGTACAACAACCCAGTAGTTTTGTTATATATTTTAAACCTATAGTGGTAAATAATAATTCCCCTAATATTTTTTTTCTGAATTTTAATTATGTCCCTTCTTTTTAAGAAAATGTTACAAAATGATGAGAAAATTGTTTAACTTAGATATTTTTTAATTTTAGAGATCTTTCACAATGGTCCCTATAGCCTTCAATAATTTCTCGTCTGGTATTAGGTTTAGATTCAATCTTACACGGTTTCTTGTCCCTAAAAAAATTGTTGACTAGGAAAAAAATTTCACGATTACGATTAATAAGATGCCCCCACTGGATTGAATTTCTGGATCCGTCCCTGGCTAGCTGCAACTCCTGAAGAGAGAGAGAGAGCGATAATCAACCAAATACCCGACCTTGCTCGGCGTACTTCTCCCTTTCTTGAAGAATGGAAGGAAGGTTGGGTATAGAAACCTCTGGACCAAATATAGGTTGAGAGAGAATATGAGTTCTGTTGCCAGCCAAAGGGGAAAATTGAGCTTCAGAGTCCCCCATTCTAGCAGCAAAATGTTTCAGGAAAGCAAAGAAAGAGAGAAAATAAGGCCACGTCAGGAGATTAGGAAGAGGAAGAAGAGTGAAAATAGGGTAGTGAAGTACAGAAAATAGAGGAGAGAGAGATACATGCAATAGCTGTAGGTGAATGAGAGCCTATAGAAGTAACCGATTGGGGTACAAGAATTGAGTGGGATGGTGGGAGGGCTAGTATTGGCGCAGCAAAAAAGTTAGGGTAACAAACTGGAAAAATCCAAAGAATCGAAGGAAGAAACAAGCTACAACAGTGGATTGGGGGAATAGAAAGAGGAGTTGTATCGAAAAATGAAGGAAATGATGAGAAGAAGAGGGTTTGCCGGCAGCTAGGGCTAGGAAAGTTGGGATGGTGTAAAGTTGTAGAGAAGGAAGATACAAGCTAGAGAGAGAAAGTCTTTAGACTCCGTTGTATTTTCAGTTACATGTTTCTATTTTATATTTATAGTTTCATATAGATTTAATTCAATCCTCATATTTAAAATGTTTCAATTCCGTCCTTATTATTTCTTAGGGGTGCACACGGTCCGGATTGGACCGGTTCTCTAGAAATTCAATAATCGGACCATTCCGGCCGGTTCTAGAATTTTAAGATCCAAAACCTAACCAATACACATATAGAACCAGTCCAGATCCAAACCGCAAGATTGGACCGGGTTTGGTTCGGTTCTGGTTCTACCCAATTAAAGAACACTTTATCATAACACATGAGAGAGAGAGAGAGAGAGAGAGAGTGTGCAACTAAGAATGCAACTGTTAGATAGTTTTAAGATTGGAAGAGATTAAGAGATATTGTAAAGAAATAGGAAATGGAGAAAAAATTAGGAAGCAGATCGAGATTAGAGAATAAGAGAATTGGATTTTCCTTTGAGTAGCAATCCTCAAATTAAGGTGGAACAAAAAAGAATTGAAATTGGTAATTTGGTATTACTAGATTATATAGTAATATATTAAAAACTTGTAGACAAAATAAATTTTATTCTAAATAGACATAAAAGAATATATTCCTAGAAAAAATAAAAAAACTTACCAAATCAAGATAAATAATTTTCTACATATATAAATATATTAGTGATATTAACATTATACGGTCCGGTTCCGTTCTAACCGTAGTTCTTAAATTGAGAACCAATAACCGAACCATAATTACCGGTTCTTAGTTTTTTAGAATCATAACCAGACCAATGAACCGTAGAACCTAACCAAATAGACCGGTTCGGTCCGGATCAGATCGGTTTGGCGGTTATATCAGTTTTCTTGTACACCCCTATTATTTCTGATTTATTTCAATTTAGTTTTTTCTCTAATTACAAAAATACCCTTCAAGTTTATATAAGTATATATTATACCCCTAAAGTTTGTAAACTTATATTTACTTCTGTAAGTTTTGTTTTTTAATACTTTAAAGTATTTTTTATAGGTTGGAGTGGGTCCCATCAACTCAAATAAAAAAGGATTTTTCTATTGTCACCCCACTGGGCTGACAATAAGGCAACAAAAAAACAAAAAAAACACAAGTTCCAATGTACTTTTTTCCTATAAACTTTTTACCCATCTCAATACACTTTCACACATTCCTATAAACTTTTTACCCATCTCAATACACTTTTTAAGCCTTAATGTCAGCCCAATGAGCTGATTTTAGAATTTTCATTTTATTTATTAGAAAAACAAGGTGATTTTATCACGCTTCCATAAAACACCAACTAAAATAAGATTTCCCATTTTATCTCATAAAATCCATTGGAGAACTCACCCTACTTATGCATGTTGTTTCTTTTATGCCTTCAACTCGATGAAATCCTACTTCTAATAAATACCAAGTGTAGTATCTTCCACTATTCTTACTTAAATATTGGAAAAAGCATTGGCGCCTGATCTTGGCTAGCATAGTAGATCTGTTATTGTAAATATATTTGTCTCTTAAAGGATTACGTGAAGAAGTCATACTTAAAAATAACTATGATAAATCTAATGCTCCAAATATATCAAGAAAAATAGATTCAATTAAATAGTATGATTTAAAAAATTGTATTTAAAAACCTAACTTAGGAAAATAAATAAACCTTATAATTTTAGAGGCATAATATATACCTTTATAAACTTGAAAGGACGGTTCTTTCATTAGAGATAAAATTAAAAAAATAAAAAAACAAAACAAACAAACAAACTAAAAAACTTGAGGACGAAATTGAGACATTTAAAAATATAATGACCAAATTGAAACCTACAAAAGAGACTACAAAACTCAACTATTAAAGCCCCAATTACTGATCCAATGAAATTTACGAATAAGCAAAATGGGGTCAATTAATACTGGTAAGCTTCAAAAATCTTATGTGGAGCTGGCATAGATCAAGGAAAAACAAACCTCAGCAGCAGTATAACGACACTTCATTTAATTCCAGATCTTACAAGGGTTAACAGGAGGAGTGATCGCAAATTTCAAAATCCTCCAAACAGAATGTACAAGGAAAAAGAACTGGTCCTATATGATGAATTCAACAACTTGGAACAAATTTTTAGAGATGCAAATTACAAATATGTGAAAAGAAATTTCAGACCCTAGTTTGAAGATTCAGCTTCATTTCTCTCTATCAGTTTGATAAAATTTTTGACAATCGTCTTGCCTTCAGTGGTTATGATGCTTTCTGGATGGAACTGTACCCCCTGCATTTTTCAAAAGATACAATACATTAAGCTGTTTGTGAGGTCATAGTAAAAGGTGTTCATAAGAAACTTTCCAAACCATGTCAAAAATGGCAGAGAAAAGCACATAGTGGTTGAAGATAACCGTTGATCCAAACCTAGGACCTGGAGAGAGACAAGTAAAGGGTAATGTTAGGAAGTTTTCTGTTTTCTCTCTGTTTGCTTTTTTCCTTTCTATACGATACCGTTTGGATCTAAAAACAGGAGTGCCTTGTTGACCACAGGAACTTATAAATCTCCTATAAACTGCACAAACAATGAAATTAAGACTGTAAGACCAATCCTTGCTTACCAAAAAAACAGGACAGACCCAAAGTCCTCAAATGATCTCCTATTGTGTTCTTCCTACCAAACCGTCCACAATCTGTGTGGCAGCGTGTGTCAAATCTTCCTGTCCAACATTTTTGGGAAACAAGAGCCAACAAGAGGCTAGTAAAACTCCCATTGAACAAAGTACTCAAACAATACCCCATATTAGATCAGGTTGCATAATTCCCTATCCACGTGATAAATTGGAAATGGAAGGAGGTGATTGATGCTTTCACCAGCCAGCCAGCACGCCCAACACAATCAACAAGTACCTTATGTCTCCTCAGGTATCCACAATCAAGACGAGCGATTAATCCACTTTGAAATAAAAGAATCCCACACTTCTCCAATTTCCTCTCCAAGCATGTGAGGAACTCCCAGTTGTGATCAAATCCTGGTTTCGGTACATGCAGCTCGTATCTGGGGGACCAGCATCGTGATACCACCGCAAAGAGGGCTAGCCATTGCATCGTGGTAACAGCCTTCCTCATACCTTCCAATTTCCATCGCTGTATGGGAACCCAAAAGCTCCACAAGAACCTTAGTCCTACGTACCACAACCCAGGCATATGCAATCCTTACAGGACACAACCCAACCCAGGAAACCAATAGAACAATATTTTATTAAAAGAAACTCCATAAAGTGGAACTCCCAATCCTCCAGCTACCTACAGGACACTGGAATGACTGGATTTTCATCGTTCCACTATCACGAGAGAATAATATCCTCCGTTGTTGCATTAGGGTCCATAGCCAACTGCAAGACGTCCAAAAATAACTATCTAAAAGGTCTATGAGCACACTGCACACCAAAGGTCCATCCAAAACATCACCCCTTGTTCCATTTCCCATTATAAAGAGTATTCTCACAAATTCTTCCCTCACCCTCAAAATTCCTTTGGGCACTCCCAAATCTTGCCCACTAAAGCCCAACGAAGTTAATCTGTAGACGACTTACCCAAAACCTTCCAATTCTTCCCGTTCACCATTTTTCTCCTCAAACGCTCATTCTCTACCTTGGCAGATCACCCAATAACTTTAATCAACATCTTCAGCTTATGGACCTCAACAGCCCTATTCACCACTTTTGCCACAAAACACTAATTCTCTGTAGCTAACCTCCATGGCAATTCACCTAAAAAACTTTATTACACACCTTAAGCTTACAGACCTCAACAGCCATAACCCAGCCAAGTTTTATTCTTCAGGGCGAACCTTCATAGAAAACATACATGAAAATTCCATTTCCAGTAAGTGATAGAAATAAGATGTTAATAGTTCGCAATTTGAATTAAGACATTCCTCAAAGGTGTTCTCTACTAACCCTTAACATGTTAATAGTTCGCAATTTGAATTAAGACATTCCTCAAAGGTGTTCTCTACTAACCC
This sequence comes from Vaccinium vitis-idaea, assembly GCA_963854785.1. Taxonomy (NCBI): domain Eukaryota; kingdom Viridiplantae; phylum Streptophyta; class Magnoliopsida; order Ericales; family Ericaceae; genus Vaccinium; species Vaccinium vitis-idaea. Next base: position 21,242,815 of record OY978224.1, on the reverse strand, counting down.
TTAACACTGCATACAAATTTCCAATTCTCTCCAATTTAGAAATCCACAGAAAATTCACCTGAAACAAGTTGCAACTCCGCTTGAAGGTACATTTCTTTAAACAAAAGACTCCGATAGCCTAATCATATCCCAAAAAGGATGTCGATACTCCAATTGGAATGAGGAGCTAGGATGGGAAATGAAGCATTTGGAGGGAAATAATTACGGAGTTTTCGCCCTTTGAAGCATAGTTAAGTGTTGCAACAGGGGGCTTGTTCAGTGAACGGGAAGCAAAGTCTCCATACGAACAGGGAAGGCTTTGCAGCTATCCAGAAGATCCCCTTACTCTATACGGGTGCTAGCACTTTACCAATAAATAGAAAGTAAAGGCTCTTCTTCTGTTCTACGAATCTAACTAATCTATACTAGTCTGACTATATAAGTAAATCTTCTTCTGTTCTACGAATCTAATTAATCTATACTACTGCTGACTATAGTCAGACTAGGTCTTCTAGATTGAACTAGCATTGTCAAATTTCTATATTTTGTTAACCTGTCACGATTCGAATAAGGGTAGTTCACTGGGAACCCCATAGACTGGGGTTCGACTTCCGATCATAACTAGGAAGTCTCGTAACAAGGCAGTCAGTCGTAGGCGAAAGAGACCTTCCTTTGCTCTAAAAAGAGAAAGAAGTGAAATATGTCTGACCTGACCTCCAGCTATCTCTAAAATGACGCTACCCACTATAACTTGACCCTACCTTAACCATTTAGCTCTCTTCTTGGATGTTGGCATTACTATCCGAGTAGTGGGAAGCTATAAGAGTATATAAAGGCTGTCAAACAGAGTTCCAGGATGACCTCTTTGTTTGTTGATGGTAAGAAGCTTTATACCTTACTGGCAGCTCGCTTCCCCTGCCTAAAGGCAAGAGAGTAGGGGTGCCTTCGTTTGGGATAGAAGTAGTGTAATTGTACCCGACTAGGTTGTTCATCCTGTCTGTGTACTATCTCCTAGAGGCATCATTCATTGGTGCATCTCCTGCGTAGGACTGTTTTAGAGTATTGGCCTTTTGGCGGGAGGGAACCAAGGGGAAGAAAAGTGATCATCTGAAATATAAGAGGCCGTATCTTACACATTTATTGTTGCATATCAAATTATGTGCTGGGGGTTTGAGGGTACTTCATTTGCCAGCATGGAATATGTCTCCTGTGGGTTCTTTGGCCCCTCATTCCCTTTTAATCTTTGTATCATTCAGAGATTAATAAAGTTTTTTCCCTTCCAAAAAAAAAAAAAAAGTATCAAATCATGTGCCTCCCTTAAACAAGAGGAAGGCAAGGTAACCCTTCTTTTCCTTTGGCCTGACCAAATAAGATCCTCCCTCCCCTCACCTCAATCCAAACAAAATCTAAGTGAAAACGGAATACAAAAACTTACCAATAGATTCCTATATATTTTGTGGCGGGCAGCCATTACCAGTCCATCCTCTGTCCATGCAGTTATCTCAAGTACTTCATGAGGAAAACTCTCCTTTTCAATCACAAGGCTATGATATCTACCAGCAGTGAAAGGACTGAAAAAACATAAGCATATCAATCTATCATCAGCTATGGGAAAATCCAACTTAAACTTGACAAAATAAGAAGCACTTGGGTGATAACAGGTTACATAGCTCGTCTGAAAGATAAATAAACACCTACTACATAACTTCCGAATACAGGGGAATATTGTCATTCATCTTAGACAAATCAGTTTAGTAAGACAACAGGCTCCATAGATAGTCTATACATAGTTGAGACCTAATAAACCATGATGCAAAAATCGTGACCATTACGACTAACGAGACCTAATACACCATGATCAAAAAAAAATTGTTGCACTAAAATTATTAGCAAAATGTTTGACATTGCCTCACAACTACACACACCAATTTTCATCTTATTTTGTTGCTTCTAAATCCAATGCCTTGCTAGTGTGTCAAGAGACCCAAAAAAATATTGTCATTGTTCCAAGGTTTAAAATAAACGCTGCTACGTATCGTATCGACCATTACGTAACGGATTTCAGACCTCTGATACCATTACTTACTTATGTGTCGGGCAATACGGTCTTATATAGGCCGATATATGAGCATATTACCGATACCTATACGTTTTCCAATACCGCAATTTAAAACCCTGCATTGTCCTACAAAGTTCTCTTGAAATCAACTTCTCTGCATAATTCTCATTGAATCCTGTAAGTAACCTATTCTAATTGTTCTTGATCTCCCTCTCTGCTACGACCATCTGTGTCCTTATCCTTAATGCAGTTGATGTGTTCTAGGCTAAGTCACACAGAGCACGAGTGCAAATGCGGGAGCGTCAATTCTCAAAAGGATTGCAATTGAGTGCACCGTCAATATTTAATAATGTAAAATTATTAATTATATTGTTTATTTTTAGTAACAAATTATTGTTATTTTTCGTGTAAGTCAAATTAGGACATCCTATTTACCACCTAGAAATTTAAAATTATTACCATGTAATCTCTTGCTTAGTAGTAGTTCACTGTGTAGATTTTCATATTTATATAGTTGGAGGTCTCCATTTGTAAATTGTGTATGCAGCTTTGGAATGAAATTAGATGACTGGACTTTGGAGGAATGAAAGGACAAGTCTCTTTAATTTGGCAGAGACTACTAAAAGCTTGATCCCACTTGACACAAGAGAGAGACAGGTAATTGTGTTGCTCAAGGCTGCCATAGGATAATACAGATGGTCAGATGACTCAGATATCCAGTACATCCGCGGTCCCTTGAAAGCAGTTTGTGAATTCGACGCGGTTTAATTTTCAATTGCCAGAGCATGACCTAGAGCACAGTGCGGGACTTCAAATCTTTTCCTACATTAAAAAGGCGTATGCTCTGTGGTTGCCTCCTAAGAATCTTCCACATCAGAAACTTCATTAACTATTTTGGTTATAAAGAATCTTGTATAGTAGGGTTAAAGTAAGCAGTGTGTCTCGGGTTAATTACCCTTTTATACAATATTTTCATAACCAAAATAAATTAAGAATAAAAAAAAATTTAAAAGGAAAGGATTTGTTGTATGAGGAAAGGAAGAACTGACGTAACTTGTTTGGAGGTTTCAACAAGCACAATCATAGATGGACCCAACTAACACAGATCAAGGCCGAAACTATGCAGCAATCCGGTTTGGGACTGATCCTTGAACAATCCAGGAACCAGCGCTTGAATCCATGAGCTATGAGGCTCAAAACCAAGCTCTAAAAGGCAGCACAAGAAGGCCACAATAAAAGCACAAAACTAAACTTTCAATTCATCAAAAAGACTCCCTTAAAACATGTATTACAGCCCCATATATAGAACTCCTAGGGAGGTTACTTCACAGTGAAGTACCTAGACTCACACAAGACAAAATAGATGACACAAACTTTCAGCCATTATTTTTTACCAAAATGGCTGCTGGCTTCTGGCTGAAACAGCCCACACAACTCCATAGAAACTTGCTAAAGCATTTTCCAAGGACACACTTACCAAGAACAGAACTTACTACTAAGGAAACTAACAAAAAACACCCAAATAATAAATCCTAAGTGCAAAAAGAGGACAATATCCTACTAAAAAAACAGCCTCCCAAACCAAAAATAGATTAGACCACTGAGCTATCATCAATAGCGTGCGCAGGACAGATATTCTCATAAAAGAAAGGATAAGAGGAATTCTCAATAAACAACATGGGCTTTCTTCTAGTAAGTAGTAAGGGTATTCATTAAGAAAGGGTCTTTCTTACGGCCCGAGGCATATTTAGGAGGGGTAAGGATCCGCTCTTCCAAGCTAGCCAGTAGTCTCCACCAAAAATAGTCTTCAATCTTCATTCCATCAAGAACCAGGTCTTCACCCTATTTTCAATGAATCTGAATCGTCTTTCTACCAGCACTGCTATTACCCCTTCTCGTTCCTCTACCAGTAGAAATTCCTACTTGGAGAATACAGACAGCTGCAGCTTAAGCAGTTGCCGAGCATTGATCACTTCATCGATTTGCTTCGCACAAAATTCCTTGGCCCTCATCGTGATCACAAGATGTTTGTCCGAGAAGAATACCTCAACATGAAATGTTGCTCCTTCAACAGAAGGATCTGAAAACCCACTATGATCAAATGTCTAAGAGATTTTATATCTTGGAGGGCCCTATTCCACAAATCATGTGGTTAATGTTCCAGGATGTAATCTTTTCTTTCTCCCATCAAGTTTATATTTTTACTCCTTTTTATTATTTTCGGTAATCGTCTGGGTGGTGTTACCACGTAACTGTCGGAGGATATAATTCCTAATATAATTAGACAGTGATATTTAGTCTTTGGACAATGGCTCCAAATGACCCGCCCTTTCAGACTTTCACCGTTGAGAGTTTGTTTACAAAAAAAAAACAAATTGATCTTAACCGTTGCAAACTCAAACCTCGCAAGTTACCTTAAATTAGACATGGAAAACTTGGTTACTAACCTCTGCTGACTCAAACGTGATAGTTACTTAACTTCAATTAATTATGGCAACTTTCCAATCTAAACCGTTAACTAATATACATGAGATAACCACCAACTTTGATGTAAAGACAAACCAACCTACTTTGATAATCCAGTAAACAAGCCATCTTCCCCGCCTTCATTATGATAGACAAGGGAACTTTTTCCATGCATGACACCATAAGGAGAACGCACTATCTTCCCTGAAAAGTGCAAAACAATATCTCAAAATTATGAAGCAAAAAAGTTAACTGTTCACTCATTGGAAACTAATGAAAATAAACAAGCCAAAACTGTTCACCTATAGAAAACAAATCAAATAAACAAGCCATAATACCAAATTACCACTAAACAAAGATCAGTAGGTCACACACAACACGAGGACCCGCTTTACAGCATGGTATAACAGAAGCACTTGTTCACTAATTTCTCGAGCTTCTATTTGATCTCATAGTCCGTCCATTCATGCAGAAATGCACATAGAAGGCTTATTCCACATAATTGTGAAATTTTAATCCATAGGAATCTTAACAAATGGAAGTTTTAATTTACAATTGGTCAGACCAATATAGAGGATACTTTAACTAAACAGAGTCTAAATTTTACAATATGTTATGCTCAGCTAGAAGGCGTTGACTCAAACAGGATATCCCACACCTTCAACATACAGTCAACAAATATTTGAGACACGTCTGACTTGATCCAGTACTAGGTCTTTATCACAGAGTATCAACCTGCTTCCGCTGAATCTCTGTGCTTGACAAATGTCCTTTTCAGAATGGAGAATTAGACTCCGCCATTTGTATTATATTGTAAGATACTTGCATTTTTCTAATGCATTTTGGCTCTTTCACCAGTCCAAGGCGGAATGATTACAAGAAATTTTCTTTTACCACCACAATCATCTCATGTTTGTTAGAGGAAATTCTGGAAACAACTATACGGTGGGTTAATGAAAACACCAATATATAAGACCATCAATCTTAAGAAGCAATAAAGGAATAATAAAACTCCTCTCTTCTTCTTTTCCTTCTCTTGCTTCCGGTCTCTATTTTACATGAAATAGCACTTTGACCATTGTCCATGAAAATTGTGATGATGTAGATTAAAACCTTCTAAATGGACTGCCTTGCACTTGGAATATCAACAACCGCCAATTGATTTATAAAATCATCTCCTTCTCCATGAAACTTGTAAACCCTTTTTTTCTGATAAAAAAACAACTTTAATGCCTACAAACTAAATCTTTATATTGCATACTAGTACTACTTGCTCGTTTCACATTTGATATTCATAGGGTTATGTGTTGTCTAATTATTTATGCGTCAATTAAGGAGCCAAACAGTTAAGAATTGCAATTAAAAAGGGAAAAATAAAATTCAATACAATATTAATTGCAGCTCTAGCAAAGATCTTCTCCAGAAGAGTGAAAAGGGGCGCCCTTTTAACAAATTGGACTAAATCGCGTAACAGCTCGAAAAGGCACCCTGGGGAAACATTTTAGCAAGGCCTTCTTTATTGGCATTTGGGTAGGGTTGGCAACAGGGCGGGGTGGGGGTGCATACCACTGTCTCCATCCCCGATCCACCCAGGGATTTTTTTTCAAACCATCCATCCCCACTGCAAGTGGAGAATCGGGGATCCAAACCGTAAAAGTAATTTATTAACTTCATTACTATTGGGATCCAAACACATATAAACTTAACAACACAAACACAGATTAAATTCTGTTGAACAGAACTATACAGATTCAGAAAAGCGGCAGAGAAAGGTAACAAATTATGAACCACAATTAACACTGTTAACCCACTCACTTCTAAAAAATTTCCAAAACAGACCCACCAAATTCAAATTCAAACTACACCAGAACATATATTCCCTCATGCGGCGTAGTAGGGGTGGGGCGAGAGAGAGGCATCTGAATTCTCGGGAATGAGATGTGTGATGTGTGAAAGTGAAACCCTAACCTAAAAGGCTAAAAGAAATATACTGTTATATAATGGGGATTTGGGCCGGGGCGGGGACCGACACATACCCACCCACTAACTGTTCCCGAATTTCTTCAAAAACTATCACCAAATCCTACCCGATCCCCTGATCCCCCAACCCGTAGAGGGCAGGGATCGGAGCGGGTAGGGTAGGGTTGGATCGGCTGAAATGGCCATCCCTACATTTGGGGGAGTACATAACTCTAAAGCAAGCACTTCAGCATACATGTACAGATTCTTGTGAAAAATTATGTGTATGCTAGAATCTTGCTACTTTTCATACCAATCGCAAAAGAGTGTGGTGCGCCTGCATGCAGGCGTGTGCTATTTGAATCTTAAAATCAATTAAGTCAACAACTCAACTACCAGAATCTTCATTCCAATAAAGCAGTCAAAATGGCCAACAGAACAAAGTTACAAAAGACAGACCTCCAAAAGCCTCCCCAATGCATTGTAGTCCCATACAGACACCAAACAGAGGTACAATAGGTCCAAGTTCCAATACAGTTTGTAATGATATTCCTGAATCTTGAGGTGTACCTAAAGAAAAAGACCCAAATGATCAGTATAGTTCCACTTGATTACTAGCACAGTAAAATGAAGGCATGAATCACACCAAGTACTTCTTACCTGGTCCTGGTGATATAAGCACTCCCCTTGGATTTTTTCTACAAATTCATGACAGAGAACAAAAGAAATCAAACACATCATAAATAATCAATCACAAGGGGGAAATATCTAGAACAAAAGTTTACCACTACGTGACAGCAACGTGTGCATGAATGAGCTTAAGAACTTTTTAACTCAGAATAACAGAATCTTACTTTTTCAGTTCATCTACAGTAAGCTCATCATTTCGGTAAACCTCGAAGTTACAACCCAGCTCTCCCATATACTTCAAAGTACAAGAATTTGGCATTAGTGCAAAATCAATTAAAAATTAATTAATGAAAACATGATCACAGCAAAATAAATTAACATAAAAATGCAGAATAACAACTTTTTGCTTCTTTAACAGGATCAACACAACAGACAGAAAGCTCCTGCAAAAACAAGGGGGGTAGCCCACATCAAATGAATGCATTCGCGATCTAGGCATAGGAAGCAATCCATTCTATAATTGTTCTCATTACCTCTCGTGGGAAAATGATCCCACAAAGAAAAGAATTGTACCATACGAAATCACATAAAAACAGATTCATTTCCGCGCGTGTGTGGCATAGAGGAAGAAGCACTACACCTAGGAATCAACAACGGGAAAACTTTGTTATAAATTACGTCCCTTCCTTATCGGATACAGGACTAGAATTCATGTAATGCATTAATCCTACATGGTTAGTAGGGCAGAAATTATAAACAAAGCACGAAATTGGGCTCAAAGGCCCATATTGCCTAGTGATCCACTTATTTTGATATTCCACCATTCATGTTTTTTCATTTATCAATATGTTGGTTGTAAAGTGACCTGCCACAACAGGCTGTTGATTATGGCCTCATCAATTGATTAGGGTCGACTTCAAAAGCCTTTAGAGCATCTCCAACCCATCCTCTATTTCTCCATTTCTTCCTCTACTTCTCTGTTTTGGAGGAAATGCTTATTCAACCATCCTTTATTTCCTCCTTTATTTTGGACGATAAAATTTGATACTCCAAGTAAAGATTATGGGAGAAATAAATGGCGGATCCTCCAAATTCACTTTTTGAATATAAAGTACAAATAGTATTAGAATTGGAGTGAAAATGAATAATGATTAGAGGGAAAGTGAATATTGATTGGAGGAAAAGTGAGGTAGAGATACAGATATTTTTATTGGGGTTTGTATTAATAGTAATATTCTCTAAATCCACTTTCTGATTAAAACGTGTTAATTTCATCCTCTCAAATGAGAAATAGAGGATGTTGGATTGGAGATGCTCTTAGAGATTTAAGTACAACCGTACAAGTATACTGAATTAATATTCTTTCAATATATAGTTTTGAGAAACATGTAAATGCTCCCGCAGGCGCTCTTAATCTGAGACTCTTCTCTATGTCCTCACTCCCCTACTTCTACCTTTGCCTCTGCCTCCCGCTTCGTGCAATTATGGATCAAGTGACCAATTAAGAACAATATAGGTTTAGTTGAAGTTCACCATTAGTTCTTCGTTCAAATGGTTAATTGTTTCCTTAAGGCTGACAAGTGCTTCCCTCCTCCGCAGAAACTTCCCAACACCAATCTTTCTTGATGTAGACACTCTAAATTGGCTCGGTAGATATTTTAAGGACCGCTGCAAGCGGGCTCCCGATGATGAAAATGACTCCCGAATGCTTTAGGTGGACTCACGTGGATCGTAGAACCTATGTGAAGATTTGGTGACCTAACCATAACCTTTCAAAACCCAGCCAAAATATAGGCCGGTACATGCACCAACAGGCCGGTAAATCCCTTTGCCAGCCGCCCGAAATGCAGTCTCCTATCACAAACCGAAAACCCTCCAGTCAAATGCATCAACCAGCCAATATATCCTTTGACCGGCCAACAAATCCACTTCTTCCGGAAGCTTTACAGCCAGAGCCCGATCAAAACTCTAACTCTTCTTCGTCAATCGGATTGCTCTGTTTAACGTTGTAAACAAGATCGGGACTCTTTTAGACAGTTTGCCCAATTTGAGGTTTGATCGAATTGGGACACTCCCTTACCAAGCCCTGTAAATATGCACCTTTGCTCCTCAAATTAACACACAATTCGAGAGACTCACACCCCTAATTCCGAGCTTCAAAAGCCCCAACATCCAGGTGAGCGGAAACACTCGAGTGCAAAACCTCCAAATCTGAACTTAGGGTTTAGGGTTCTGTGAGTTCAACATCAAAGCAAGCAAATCCGAGAAGTTCAACCTCTGAGGGAGTAAGTTACAAAGGTTACAAGGCCTTTGGTTTGTTTTAATTTCACTTTTCTGTTCAGATTAGCGTTTGATTTTGAGTTTCTAGTTCTCTGGTTTTCTGGGTTTCTAGCGTTGGGAAGAACACCGGCCAACACACTGATGTGCCGGCCAGTACATTAATCAACGTGATCTGCTGACCGCCAAATCCATTGGCCGACTGTCAGATCAGAATGCTAGCAGATTATTAACTTTCTGTTTCTATTGTACATTCTGTATTAGTGTGTGCTTCCTTGTTCCCTATCCCCGTGTGTCTTTATTTTACAACACATATCACCCATATCTGTTAACGGCTTAATAATTAGTTTTACTTGCGAGATCTTTTAAGATGCTAAACGAGTATCCTTTGTAGCTAGGTGGAGAGGGGTGTCAAACACCTTCCCTTCACCGTACCCTTGTTTCCCGTATCCAGAATCTCTATCTGTTTTCTTGGTTTTCCAAAACCAAGTGGTGACTATAAACCGAACGAGGTACACTGCAGTGGGTACCTCAACATTATTGAGAGTTTTGACGAGTGTTGTGCTATCAAATATGAGCCGGAACTGTGTGGCGATGTCCCCGGGGGTCAAAACCCTAGGCGGGGTATCCACACTTGACATCCGCAACTTTGATGGATTAAATAGCCCATTCATCTGGGCATAAACGCTCAATCATTATCAAATAAGCCATATTGTTACGGCCTTTTTTCAGCACTCCTATTCTCATCTACCAATAACCACTTTTTACTTGTAGTTTAGGGGTCTGGGGATCAACAAGCATTCAATGAAGAATATATTTAAGTGGACAAATTAACTAGATGGTGTATGTTAGCAAATATTTACAACCTTGGTTGTCGAATCGCAAAGCAAATCAAGAATTGAATTGATCCTTTATGGAATCGTGAATCAAATCGAATCATGAATTGTAACGATTCGGTCCAAATTTAAAGACACACTGTAAAATTAAAAAATTTAAGCTTAAATCCACATTGAAGTTTGTTTTCTACTGCAAATTGATGATCTCGTGGTCTCATAGGAAAATAAATATTATAGTAACAAGGATATGTGCATATAGATGTCAAACATTCATTATAAAAATGAAAGCTTACCCTTTTACACAATAAAAGCTTGTAGCCTTATAGGTAGGAAACTACTTTATATGGCAACATATGGGTTAGTCCAAGCCTCGGAGCCCTGCCCTAGTCTATGATATAGACTATAGAGGATACAAGAACTAAAAAGATTGATTTATGAAATTACGTATCCCTGTAGATTTGTATCCATTGAATAGGAAATATGGTTTTCCGTACTTAACAGTACATATGATCTTATATTCTTGCTTTCCTATAAGAAATTTCAAGGCAAACCAGCAAAAATGGTTTCATATTGGTGAATGCAATAGTTGTGAACCTTGTGGTGATTCACCTATAGATTCGAATCGTTTTTGCGTGAACCGCGAAGAGAACAATGAATCGTACGATTCACCTCCAATTCTATATAAACCTTGATTCACCTATAGATGTGTATCGTTTTTTCGCGTGAATCGTGAATTGAATCGCGAATCATACTTGACCAAGGGTTATTGTAAAGCAGCCAAGAAACCAAACACTGCTGATATAAGACAGGATGGAAACTAGCAATTATTAGCATCAGACTTCGACAACATGTGGCTTACTCAATCAAGTAAGGCACAGACTTTAATCTTAGAGAGTCCACAACTTAGCAAACTATGAAATGAAAACTGTCAAGAGAAAAACATTTTCCCCCAATTGGCCATAAATGAAATAAATTAGGACAAAAAATGATAGATCATAAGAGGACAATAATTCCACCGAAGGTGAATAAAAGAGGAAATCCAAAGCCCCTCAAATGTCATAGATAGTTTTTGTTTCCCTAGTGGTTAAAACACATGGTAAATTGCCACAAAAGATAGATTAATGCCTCAAAAGTCAAACGCTATCTGAACAATTGTATGAATAAAAACCCAATCAACTTTCATCGTTCTTCTATTAAGTGTGAATCAAGTATCTCATTGCCTGGAGCCAAACATGTATTTGATGTTTACTATCTATTCTAATTTATAAAGGGAGAGCACCAATTTGTATAGACTTCCATTTGAGGTTGGCTCACACTTTTGTTTTCCCTAAGTAGACAAATCAAATCCTCATTTCATGAACTCTATCAGGGATCCTAAAATAATTGTAAGGGTTAAGGAGGAAAAAGCCCTCCATAACGTTCTTCCAATTCCAAAGAGAAAAACATGGCTGTGATCCATGAGTTTTGGTCTTCAATTTTCTGCCTACCAAGTTAAAATTCTCCACACATGCATCGTTTGTGCACTACTTCTAGTAATATATAACCACAGCCAAACAGGGTAGTTGACATACAACAATTATCACCAATGACAAAAAGACTTCAAAATTACGTAAGTTTTCCTCCTCGTTTTTCCCTTAAATAGGTCTTCTTCAAATGTCACGTTTCTTACTTCTCCAATTGATCTTGTCGAGATAAACCAAAAAAATCAAAGTTATTGAACGAAACTACCAAAGCATATTAAGTTTTATTAAAGACAAAAAGCTTCCAAAAAGAAGTTTTGGGAAAACTTCAAAAAAGCCTCCGAACTTTCACCGCAATGCTTCATAGGCCTCCAAACTTAATGAAATTTCAATTAGACCTCCAAACTTCACACATTTTAATCAATTACACCCACACCGTTACTTTCCGTCAATTTGCTAACAGAAAATGCTTACCTGGCGCCTTTGGAGGGAATTACCGCTCGTTTTGAAGGGAAATGGATACACGTGGCAAGAGAAGACGTATGTATAGAGGAAAATACCATGTTCGTTCATTTTGATCCCAACAAACCCTCTTTCCCACTCCTCCAAACATGATATTTTCATAAATCAAGCGAATCACATTAATCTGCTTTCTTAATCCTTATCGATCGTGAGGAAGACGAAAATGGGTTGGATGATGCGAGAATCTGGGTGTGATCCTCCTACCTATGGTACGTATACTTTACACTGCATGAAGAATCGATTAAGGTGTTTTTAGAACAGAGTGCAATTTTTTAGAATAGAGTGCACTACATGGTTACATGCTCTGTTTAATGGAACCTGGATTACACTCTGTTTTATTTTCCCAAACAAAGGCCATTCTTACATGCTCTATTTAGAGTGCAATTTTGAAGCATGGAGGAAGAATAATTCCTCATACATACAACAATTAGGAAACACAGCTTCATTAAATAAACTAATAGTGTCATTACATTGGTCATTCACTTCATACACCACCACAAAAAAGAAACAAATGTCCAAGAGGTGTCCAAGAGGTAGAAGCCCTACATTTTCTGCAACCAGAGGTGTCCAAGAGGTGTGCATCTCTCTCCGGCTGCCACAAACTTTGCAAGATTGTCTTCCATGAAGTTGCCAATGTCACATGTATTTCTCATTTTTCAGATGTGAGAGAGAGAAGATGGAAGTGGATTTTAAGATGGGAGAGAGAGAATGAAGAAGGGAAGTCGGGTTTTAGGGTTATTTGGTGTGGGGGTGTGTATATATAGAGATAAAATGAAGGAGGGAGTCAAAATGGCAGGAGATGACCAACTAAATATTGCATTTTCATCCAAAACGAGGGCTAACACGCTAGGTAAGCATTTTCCGTTAGAAAATTGATAGGAAGTAACGGCGTGAGTGTAATTGATTAAAATGTGTGAAGTTTGGAGGTCTAATTGAAATTTCGTTAAGTTTGGAGGCCTATGAAGCATTGCGGTGAAAGTTTGGAGGTCAACGACACGTACTCCTTCAGTCCTCCCCAAAGTCCTTATCATTCGAGAATCCATACATGTCATCACTGGCAGAGCCAGCATAAGACGAGAGGGGTCATGTGCCCCTCCTACTTGTTCACAACCTTTAACTCTATACTCATACTAAGATTATATCCTCTGGGCCCCTTCCTTTTTGCCTCCTAAACAATTTGTTGTCTAATGCTTTTGCAAGTTATCTTTCTTCCTTTTACCTCTGTACCCAAAATGGCTTGACACATGGCCTGGATTTCCTCATTCATTAGTACAATGGTTCAGTGCGATTGAAAAAGTCTCCTTAAACTTCTACATTAATTGGGAAGAAATGCAAAACAACGCCACTATATTGTACAAAAATTACATCCGTCATCCACACTATAGGCTTTGGTTGGACTTCTGTGCCCCCTCTCAATCAAAATTCTGAATCCGGCACTGCATGTCATCGTTTTTGAAAATGCCAGAAATACCAACGAGTCTCCAAAACAACGTTATAAAATCTAAAACATACTACCAGTTTGACAAATGGATGTGTTTAAAAGCCGTCTAAAATGGAAATTAAGACCAATCACAAATCAAATTCATGAATTCTCAACCCCATCCCAAATCAAAGACGATCTTGTTATCAATGGTTTCCTTTTTTTCCCTTTTCCAACAGTTTCTCAGCAACCAAAACGAAAAAACCCTTAACAAAAAAATGCAAGAAATACAAATCACCTGGCAGAGATTGTAAGTGAAGCTATCATAATTATCAATCACCACAATCGGATTCGTTGTCTTCTTCTCCGCATCGACCGGAAACAAAACCGAGGAATTTGCAGACAGGGCCATGGGCATTGTCATGATCCTGTTTTCCTTTCTGAGTGACGATGAGGCATGGCTGAGAAAGGATTTGTGAGAAGGAAGAGAAAGACTGGACGGGAGGAGACGCGGTGGGGTTAGGGTTTTGTGAGCCGAGGATGATAAGGGTTTTAGCGGAAAGAGAGTGGATTGAGAGCGGATGCCGGCGGTCATGATGGCCGCCGTCGAGTTGGATCCGACAGATTGGTGAGGTATGACTACAATCTACATGAACTGCAAAATGCATATGTAGATCGGTGCAAGTATATAAAGGGAAAATATATTACTCCTACAGTCCTACTCATTTGAACAGAAAAATAGAGAACGTGTGGGCCTTTTGGCCTGAGCCTTGTTTTTGAATGAATTTTTATGAGATAAAATTTAGTTTTGATAAAAATTTATTTTTGTTTGGGAGTGTGATAAAATCACATCATTTTCCCAATGGATAAAATCTAGGTTTGATAAAAGTATTTTCCAAATGCTTTTTTGAGCTAAAATCTAGTTTTCATAAAATCTAGTTGTTGCTAAAAATCCATTGAGGATCTTAGATTTTATGAGATAAAAAATCCATTCAAGAACAAGGCCTAACTTTCTTGTTTGATTTTGTCAAATGAGGCCGCCTCATTTGATAAAATCAAGGGTGATTTTATCAAATTTTGATAAAATCTTTTGAAAAACTAGACCTAAATAAGTAGGAGTAAATGTTAATTTTACTTTTTCCAGATTTTTTTTATGGACGAGAGGAATGTAAAACGTACGGTAAAAATATACTTCCTCCATCCTATTTTGATGGTCCAGTTCGGTCTCCAATGCAAATTTTAAATTGATAATATATTTCAATCTATAATAAATTTTATGTGCAATATGGATCTCATATGATAGATCACAATTAGTTCTATTATACAAAAATTTTAAAATCTTAAAAAATATTGTAAATTCAAAGATATTAACAATTTATTGGAAACCGAACTGGACTATCAAAATAGGACAGAAGGAGTATGATAAAAACTGAAAGTTTAGAGTTGTCCCAAGAATAAGCCCACCATGGAGTGTAATTTTGTTTAACCTCCCTAAAAAGGGTGAACAAAACTCTCTCTCCTATTGATTGAAATAGTGTGGAACTCACACAAAATGATGTCGTATGTACCAAAAAGTGAGATAAACATGACATCACTTTGTCGCGAGGTTCACACCATTTCAAACAATAAGAAAAAGGGTTTTGTTCACTCTTTAAGAAGGATGAACAAAACTCCATTCTCCCACCATGCCACTGTTTAGGGTTTAAGGGTATGGAAATCAATTACCTTTTTATTTTAGCTTGTTAAGGTATTATATACAAATTCCATTTTTTAAGCTTGCCCAAGGGCACAAAAATCACACATTTGATTCGGTGGTTTCTTGTTATGTTTACTAAATGTCGTTGGTTAGGCATGTGATGTTCACATGTTATGTTCTTTTTAAGATTCACATGTTTAAGCTTGCCCAGGCCCCAGGGCACAAAAATCACGTGTTTAAGATTCACATGTTATGTTCTTTTTTCTTTTTTTTAAAGTACAGATTCATATGATTCACGCGCCATTGTTAAATGATAGTGAAAACCTCATTTCCCCCCTCTTAATTAAGCAGTTTTTCATTTATTACTCCCTAATTGTAAAATACTCCAGAAGGTACTCCCCATTTGATTTTGCCGATTTATTATTATTAATTACTATTAAAATAAAGGAAGTTCATAGAAATATAATTTTTTTTCCCTATATCGGGATTCCAATCCTAGAGCTTATAAGTATATTTGGTTTTCCTTTAGTTCATTTTGGATATTATGCGTATGCTTCAGCCTTCCAATACTCTCATTTGTCCCTTTTTAAGTGGTCCCTATCGGAATACGTGCAATTTCAAACCCCTAAAAAAATATTTCTTTATATAATTTTTTAAATTTTTTATACCAAATTAAAGTGCTCATTGAGTACTTTAATTTGGTGCAAAAAATTAAAAACATGCTATGGAAGTGCATTTTTTAATGGCTACAACATGTTTTCCAAATGTATCATTTAAAAAGGGACGGAGGGAGTATATCATTTTGACTGCTAACTTTCGTTCTCTTATCAATTTTATTCTCACAAATAATTAATGTCAATGTGATTTAAGATAAATGCGGTAGTGAAGAGCAGGCTTGTTTGTCTTAAATAATCCTGCTGAAATATATTTTTTCTATTCAATTTTTTGTTTTTGTTAGTTTTGTATCAATTTTTTGTGGATAATTAATTTTTCTTGATAAGAGGAATCAACAAAATAAAATATATATGAACGAAACTATTTTTTAAATAAAGACAAACAATCTAAAACAAACCTTTTAGATTATTTTGTTGTTAGTGAAATTTTCAAAGATTTGATCATAATTTTTTACTTTTTAAATTTCTTAAGTCAAAACAATCCTAAGTCGGTCATGTAGAGACCCGTGATTGTTTTGTTACTTTTAACTTTATTGTAAGAGTAATGGTGTGGGGGGTCGTAGTATGATTTTGGGTTGATTGGGGAAATTGTTCAAGTGTATAAATATTTGAGGGGAGTGTGGTGTAATTGGTATTATATATGGGTTTGTGTGTGTCACCCGGAGAAGAGAAAAAATCACTTTATTCCTTTTCGGGAAGGTCTACGTACCCAGAAAACATACCCATAATTTACCCAGAATTTGAATACCAATGACCCAGATTCAATCCGACTAAATTTGGATCATTGGTATTCAAATTCTAGGTAAATTATGTGTGTGTTTTCTGGGTATGTATCGATGCTCATTCCTCTCTCTCTCTCTCTCTCTCTCTCTCTCTCTCTCTCTCTCTCTCTCATGCACCCTCCCTCTCACTCCAAACACAAGAGGATCTACTAAATTTATTCCTACCTTGTCATTCTCAACTTCTAAATCGCGTAATCAAGCTTGGAAGGAGCATTTCTTGGTGGAATCCGAGTTTTAAAGTCTAGGGTGTCCAAGTAGCATTGAGGAACTAAACAACTAGGTGGTTTGCTGATACAACATGATACTGGAGTGGTTCTTGACGGAACGGAAAATTTGGGGGTTTTGCTCAAAATTCAAAACTCATCCAATAGAAATTTCTCCTCTCACTCTTCATGCTTATGTGTTGATTGTGTGTTAAATCTTACTGTATCTCGCATTTCTTAAGAGCCTATTGAACCTAGATTTGATTAGGGTAAGTTTGGTGTGTTGGGTTTTGTGGCATGATCAAGTGGGTACTAATAGTGAAGCTTACTGAGAAATGAACAATAATGGAACTTGGTTGAACTGGTTTAGCTTTGTGAGTGATCTTCTTCACTAATTTTTTCGGCTAAAATTGTACTGGGCATCGAGCTGCTGTAAAACCCAAGCGTTACCGGTACCACTGTTTTCTCAGTACTGGTACCAAGAACACAAAATCAGGTTTTGATCATTGGGTACTCGTACCACTGTTTTTTCAATACCGGTACCACTATGCAATTTTTTTTAAAAAAAAAAATTCTAGTTCAACGTGCTTAAACCCCGATCCCATCTACTACACTTTCAACACCTCTAGGTCGTTTCGGGACTCGAATATGCTATCTATACTTTGGACACCGGTCGTCCAAATTAATGTAGTGAACGAGACTTGGAGTTTTAATAAATTTCGGGTGGACTCGTGTCCTATCTCCTAACAAAAATGTTGTATTCCCAGTCTCTCTTCGTCACTGTGAGGATAAATTGTGGGGATTTGTGAGTTCACGAATTTTGGGTCGTTGTTGTTACTTTAATTGAATTAGAGATTTTGCTTTGGTGTTTGACGTGCAGTAAAATGAAGTGTATGACAGGTTTGTGATGAAAGAGAATAACTAATTGTGAATGGTGATTATCGCGAGAATGAAAGGTGTAGATTCCCGGTATACGTGAAATAAGGTGTGGACGGCTCCACCCAAATTTTTAAAAAGAATTTTAGAGTTGCCACCCAAGTTTTTATTTTGAAAAAGGATTTAATACCCGAGATACCATTTAAAAGAATTTGAAAATAATGACTCTCGTGCCTCTAATTTGGAAAAGGATTTGGTTTATTTGAAAAAAGAGTATTCTGGGTTCGGGAGCTAGATTACGAGTGGGGAAGGTTTTTAAGGCATCCCACTCACCCAATATGAAACCGGTCTTTACTAAATGCTTATGGGATTTTAGAAAAAAAATTATTGCCGAACTTTATTCATGTAAACAACAGGTAATATAAACGACGGAAATTTTGTATGCAAAATTAACTGGAAATATTAACGAAAAATTACTGCCTTGAACACTGCCCTGGAAAAAAAATTGCTTTTTGAATTATTATACGGAATAGTACCATACGGTACTAGGTTGTGCCACACGACACTCTTTATTTGGGGGCAGTATTTCCAAACAACCTGTATTTGAATGAAAACAAGGGGAATATGTGCTCTCGGTGTATATCTTGTAAAACTTGTACTTTTTAGAGATTGAAAATTTGTTTTTGAGGTTCAACAAGATATATACACCATTATCTTGGATGAGCAATTTTAATCTAGAATAGATCAAAGATACCTTGCACCTTTGTGGTATTCGCGAACCAAAAGAAACAAGGCATCAAAATGTATCTCCTTGAGGGTTAGTACTAAAGGGCAATGCACAGTGTCGTACAGCACTAACCTAGAGATTTCAAGATTTTTGTTTTGTTGGATCTTATGGTCGACTAGGCCCAAAGCCAGTATGAAGAACTGGCTTGAGCCCAACGGCTCCCTTCAAGATATTTGAAACAAAAACTTTAAACAGTTACTAACCTTGATTGAGCTTGAAAACAATGCTCATTTACTTTTGACTTGAAAACTTTGGCTTTTGAATGTGGAAAACTAAGGTTTTACGAAATGTTTGAAGTGTTTGAGGATCTTTGAGGTGTTTGAAGGTTTGTGGAGAGTTTTTGATGAAGGTTGGGGGCTGGTTTTTGACAGAGTATGACTGTATACAATGTCTTTGAGTGTATGAAATGGAGGGAGAGAGCTACCACTTGAAAATGGAAGAGGAGTACCCCTTTTGTAGACAAAATAAGCTTAGAAACCAAGCAAACTTGGTCACAAAGTCGGCCTACCAGTCAACTTTCTTTGGGGGCGAGAAAACTTGGTCACCAAGGTAATTTTTTTTGGGAAAAATACGGCGATAAGAGAATTCCAAAGAACAATTTCATTGATAATCAAACTAAAATTACAGATAACAAGAACGGAATACGAAACAAGACACAAACCGAGCCGAGTCGTGTGAAATCACACTCTCCTTAACAAAGATGCGCCGCCTACCATGGGTGTGGTAGGATGAACCGACGTCTTCGTCCCAGGATAAAATGGCTAAACCAGTAATCACCGGAACACCTCTGTTGGTAGCCTTGGCAAACTTACTTGCATCTGTCTCTCTCTCTCAAAGAATTGTTTTCAGAACTTGGAAGCAAACTCAGATTTTTCTTCTACAGAACTCCAAAACACAAAGGCACTAATATAGCCAAGGAATGAAGACCCGACTTCAATGTGCATTATGCTAGCAATAAAGCTGTGCATTATAATATAGAAAACTCCCATATTGAATTTAGCCTTAAACCTCAAATCATGAGGGGGGTTATCAGCCATTACACCCCCACATCAAGAAGGTGATAATCTTGCAATAAGTAGACGTGCTAAAACTCCATCCAGATTCGATGAACCCGAGAAGGCCTTTTCGGTTGCCTAGAGAGACCCTTCAAAAGTCCTAATTTTATTCATCTGAAAATCTAAAATTTTCCAACAAAGCTGACACGACAGAGAGGCAACGGATAATTCCTACATAGGATAGGTAGCTTTGGCCTTGAACCTTCCCTTGTGATAGCCTATCGAGTTTACTGGCAGACCAGTGTGTAGTCCTGCTTTGAACTGTTCCGCCGTTTGGGTAAACCGAGACAACAGACGTCACACAGGATTTCTCCTAACGTAATTCAGTTCTCACTGTTGGGTTCACTTCGGCCATGACACCCACTTCCTGGTTCTGCAAGTATTTTCTCGAGAATTTCGTCAGGATTCTCAAAGAAGCGACCCCACTTCATACTCACATAGGTGACCTTCTTATAAAGGGTATCCTGCTATACCCCGCTCGGCATCTCCGACGCATAAGAGTCGTTAAAAGCAACGCTTAACCTCTTCCACTTTTCAGGCATCACTGTTCTACATCATATACAGGAATGGGCATGAGACCTTGTCTCCTCAGTGATCGTTCTCGAATACTCGCAAAAAGTAGTCTCATTGAACCTAGATCTTGGGATCTCCAGACAGTTAGGTTGGCTACCCTCACGGTACTATGAGCGCAGTGGTTGTAGCCCCATTCCTCTTGATGTTTGCTCAACTTGTTCTCGGGTTAACCCTTTTGGTTAGCAGATCCGCGATATTGTCCCTTGACCTTACGTAGTCAATAGCGACAACCCCACTTGAGAGCAGATCCGCGATATTGTCCCTTGACCTTACGTAGTCAATAGCGACAACCCCACTTGAGAGCAGTTGCTTAATGGTATTATGTCTACGACGTATAAGTCTCGACTTACCATTATATATACTACTTAGTGCCCTACCAATTGTGGCTTAACTGTCACAATGGATGCTAATTGTTGGCACTGGTTTCGACCATCTTGGAATATCTTCCAGAAACTGGCGTAGCCACTCGGCCTTTTTTGTTGCTCTATCTAAAGCAATGAACTCAACTTTCATTGTAGAACGTGCTATACATGTCTGTTTACAAGATTTCCAAGCAACAGCTGCACCATCAAGCGTGAAGACATATCCACTCATGGATTTCAAGTCCTTCATATCTAATTTCCAATTCGTATCACAATACCCTTCTAGTATTGCTGGATATCTGGTGTAGTGCAACCCCAGATCACGAGTATACCTTAAATAGTATAGTACCTTGACTATCGCCTTCCAGTGATCATGCACTGGATTACTCGTGTATCTGCTCAGTCTGCTAACTGAGTAGGTTATATCGGGCTTTGTACAACTCATTAAGTACGAGGCTCCCAATTATCCGAGAATACTCTAATTAGGATACCCCTTCCCCCTTATTCTTGGATAAATGGAGACTTATGTCCATGGGGGTTCTTGCAATGCCTATATTAGACTGGTTGAACTTCTCAAGAATTTTGTCAACGTAGTGTGTCTGAGAAAACGCAAGTCCGTCTGATGTTCTAGTGATCTTCACACCTAGTATCACATCTGCAAGGTCCATATCCTTCATGTCAAACTTAGAGTTCAACATATTCTTGGTAGATCGAATGACATATTCTTGGTAGATCGAATGACCAAGTCATTACTACCAACAATGAGCATATCATCAACGTAGGGACACAAAATGACGTATCCTTCATAGCCCAAAGGCTTACTGCCTAGAGGTAAATCCACCAGCTCCACATATGTTTTGTAGAATGGAGTCAATTTCACCTTTAATAGCCTCTTTCCATAACGGACCGTCAGGACATCTCACATCTTCCTTGTATGTCCAAGGCTCACTTTCTAATAGATAAGTTAGAAAGTCTGGACCAAAAGATTTTGATGCTCTAGCCCTTTTGCCACGTCTAGGCTCTACATCAATTTCATGTTCTTGGTCTGAACTGCTCTCACTGGAAGTCTCCAAAGTTCTCTTGACAGAACTTAACTCTTTTTTGCATTATCTATAAAAAAAAATGCACGTTCAAAGAATAATGCACTTCTAGATTCCATATTCATGTTCTTGTGTGCACACAAGCAACAGTTGTTAGGCCTATTCTCATCTTTTGGGTATAGGTACAACCACTTTCGCAAGACACCCCCACATTCTTGGGTTTTATCAACTTTCTTGCTTAGTAATTCATTAAGGCCATCATATGCGTAGATAAATGATTCTCTCCATAAATTCTGTGAAAACAGAATTCATCAACATAACATAAATCATAGCTTCTTAAGCATGATATAGTATTTCAACAATCCCATATTGTTGAAACAAATAAGGTGTAGGGGTTTGGTGGACTACTCCAAGTAGTACACTAGTCCCACCAAACGCTAATACACATTTATGACCTTGGTCAATATTCATCACCTTATTAATGTACACGCAACAATATTTCTTGCTACTCTTGACAAAAGTATAAAATACTTATTATCTCTCCGTCATCATAGATTAAATCCAATGGTTCAGGGCTTCTTTCAAATTATTGAAAAGAAGTCTTTGTCTCTTTCACTTAACATTGGCAATGACTTGCCTGTCCTTCTCACTACATAAATGAAACGAACATTTCCCATAGGAATCATTGTTGGCGCACCAAACATCTTTCCTCAACACAAGCCGTTCACAAGGTTGAGTGCATTTAATTAGCCGACCACTAGCTATGCACTTCAAACCGAGCACAAAAAGCCAGATCAAGCCTACCCCTGGCTGATCACAAGGCTGAGTACACATACTGCATCAAAGAGAAGACTACACAAAGGACTGTGGCTGAGCAGTGTCACAGCACAAGCCCATAAACCAATCAATCCAATGTTCACAAGATCATGGCCGAGCAGCGTCAAGGCATAAGCCAAGTAGATTGCTCCAGAGGCCAATTATCACACCAATCCAAGGCCAGCCGCACACGACTGCCTAAGGCCGTAGCCATCTAGTTTACCATGATACCAATCAGAGGTCCAGTCGCGCAAGACTGACCATGGCCAAAGCCATTTATTTTTTCTCCTTTTTCTCGAGCAATCCATTGGCAAGGCACAAGCTAGTCAAGCCGATCACTCCCGCAGTGCAAGAAGTATTACTCCATCACACACTGCCAAGATAACTAATTTGCAACTAAACAAATAGAATCAGAAATGAAACTGTAAAGATCTCAATGGTTATCCATCAATCCAAACTCGTAGGATCATAGATACTATTATTCTCCATATGTCGTCATTCGACACCATTGATATTTATGAGAAACAAATTCTCATAAATGTACTTGCGCACATATGTATACATTTCCATAAATGAAAATCCGAATATTTATTTAGCAGATATTGTCCGATCAGCTCTAATCACACAAGAACTGTTACTCATATCATTCAAAAAAAATGTTTTTTTTTATGTGAGCACTAAAGATACCCAATAAAAGGAATATGCATCATAATATTCCAAATTAATCACAACACTAATGAGACTTAAAAGCAAAATGCCAAAACCACTGTCTCAAAACCAAGGCAGTAACCGAAGAGTCAAATGCTCTCCCCAAAACAATTGTTATTGCCTCATAAAAGTAATCAATACTGTCTTAGGAAAAAAAACGATATTCTCTTTTCCTTTTCTTTTTTTTTTTCCCTTCTCAAATGCCACAACCAATAAAAATTTCTTTTCCATGGTATGTGCATGTAAAAAAAAACATAACATAGAATACCGGCATACCAATAGTGCTTTCGATTAAAGACAGGACTAAGAGTCCACTCCGCATAGCCATTCCAGACCAATCCTGTGGAAACCATCACAAAACTGGTTTGTTTTTCTCTACGAAAAAAAAAAAAAGAAACTGGTTCATCCATAAATCCGAGCCCTGTATTTATCTTTTAGGAGTATTTCCCAAACATCACTGATTCGGTAATCTCAAATCTCTCTGATCGACCCATAATCAAAGAACTGAATATATTATAATACTCCTCGACTGGAAAGAGAACTAAAGGTTAGTTCAACATTCATATAAAATCCCAAACTGAATCAGTACCGAGAATATTAAGCAAATCCAATCTCTGAAGTAATTAGAGAAAACTAGTTTTGCTAAATAATAGCAAATATAAGGTGAGATCAAGTCATTAGACGACAAAATAGGTTAACTCCAAACCGTAGAGTTATATGAAACCCCTATTCCATTAATCACAGCTAATAATTTAGTACCATAAATGTTAATTAATAAATTGAGCCAATTAGCAATACAAACCTCGTTACTTTAGCAACCTAGAAAAGTCAATTTGAACTTTGAAAACAACCAAATGACCTCCTGATGTGAGTCAAAGTTCAAAAGATGATTTCCTCCACTGACCCATACCCGTTTCAATGTTTAACCAATTCGAGAACAAACCTGAGACCATATCTCCGAGCCAAACAACTGGATAATATGTCGTATCATAAAATGAACAATCTGCCGAACAGATTGCTCATACCACTACGCGCTAGTGGTTCTCCACCTCAAAATTACTTGTTCACAATTTGTTCTTGCAACTCAAATGTTAGTACAAAAAACAAAATGGTATTTTGGAATCCGTTTGCCGAACGGTAGAGCATCTTTGTTAAGCTTGTTGGAAAAAATACGGCAATAAGAGAATTCCAAAGTACAATTTCATTGATAATCAAACTAAAATTACAGATTACAAGAACGGAATACAAAACGAGACATAAACCGAGCCAAGTCGTGTGAAATCACTCTCCTTAACAAAGATGCGCCGCCTACCATGGGTGTTGTAGGATGAACCGACGTCTTCGTCCCAGGATAAAACGGTTAAACCACTAACCACCGGAACACCTCCGTTGGTAGCCTTGGCGAACTTACTTGCGTCTGCCTCTCTCTCTCAAAGAATTGTTTTCGGAACTTGGAAGCAAACTCAACTTTTTCTTCTATAGAACTCCAAGACATGAAGGCACTAATATAGCCAAGGAATGAAAACCCGAATTCAATGTGCATTATGCCAGCAATAAAGCTGTGCTTTATGCCAGCAATAAAGCTGTGCATTATAATACAGAAAACTCCCATATTGAATTTAGCCTTAAACCTCAAATCATGAGGGGGGTAATCAGCCATTACACCCCCACATCAAGAAGGTGATAATGGTGCAATAAGTAGCCATGCTAAAACTCCATCCAAATTCGATGAACCAAGAAGGCCTTTTCGGTTGCCTCGAGAGACCCTCCGAAAATCCTAATTTTATTCATCCGAAAATCTGAAAATTTTCAACAATTTTTGGACTGCCATACAATATTGGGGAGTGTCGTACGGTACTAAAATGACTTGTCGTATGGAAATGAGTAAGGTGGTTTATTTTTTTAACTTTTTGGCCAAAAATTTTGACTGCCATACGGCACTGTATGGACAGCTTAATATGCAAAACTTCGCGGGGCCGCCTTGGGTGTTACCGAACTCTGTTTTGTGCGTGGTTAGTACCGTTGAAAAGTTTGTTAAGTCTACTTTCTATCCCAAGTGGTTTGGACCCAAAATAATTTATACATAAAAATGTGTGACCATTTTACCCTTAGTGGTCGGAAAAGAAGTCATTTTGGTAAAATTCTCACATCTCCCTCATTTCAAAATGGATTGAGACCTATTATATATCAATAAAGAGGGTTTTTAATGTACTAAACGATGGTGCAGGGTAGGTTTGTTTTGAAGAGGTTTTCCTTTGGAATTTTGAAAGAGAAGGAACATCGTTCTAGCTTCCAAGAATTTTTCGAATCATTTCATCATTGAGGAACCATCCGGCCACGACTTAAGGGTATTTGGAGGGTCCAAATTGGGTGTCTACAGAAGGACAAGTTATCAAATTAAATCGAAATCCATAAACTAGATTGGGGTTGGTGAGTGTGTTGCCATTGGTGTACAACACAAGTATAAGAAAGATAATGTATTTGAACTATACCATTTTTCAACAAACCGGCTATGCACTAAAAAAATTTATGATTTTCTTTTTGAGCTCCAATGTCATATGTTGGGAAAGAATTTCTTGAAGAATTCTTTTTGCATATCAGCCCACGTGGTCATGGATTGTGGCTTTAAGACACTAAGCCAAATTCGGGCCTTGTCTTTGACCGAAAAGGAAAACAATTTCATCTGTGCGGACTCGAGTTGGGTCACTTGAGTTACAATTGTTCCCACAATGTCCTCAAATTCCCTTACGTGTTGGTAAGGCTTTTGGGAGTCTAGCCCGTAGTATGTGGGTAACATAGAGAGCGTGTTGGGCTTAATGGTGTACACACTTGCGGCATTGATAGCATTGGCCGTGGGGATGACTATGGGTGAGGGAGGGACAATGAGCTCGAGATTAAGGTAATCCCGCATAGCTCTCCCATATGTGGTGATGGTGCTTGCTGTTGTGGTGGTGCCACATCGTCTGCCATTATAACTATAAGAGGGAGGTCAGCGCTCACTAGCCTATTGTTGGATTGGTTGCATAATAACCGCGCATGCACTACAAAGCTATAGACTGGAGGTGTTATGCCCAATGTTTTAAAATCCGGACCAGAAGGCAACCCGGAAAAAGGGCCGGGCAGACGGGTCACCTGTTGAACCGCTATCACCCTTGACGTCATAAATATATATTTTTTAATATACAAAATAGTAAATATTAGGAAAAATTTTCAAAAAAATTCCCTAAACATTTCAAAAAAATTCACAATATTGTCATCTAATTTTCTCTTCACTTTTAATGCAAAAAAGCATTATACACAAAATGACAACACCATCATAGCTTAACACAAAAATGGTAAACTCCAAGTAGCAAATGACATCATAATCTCTAAAAAGATGAAATAACAATCCAAATCAACACATAAAACTCCCAAATAGCAAAAATAAACATGATAGAGTTCATCAAAAGTCATCACATAATGAAAGAAATGTTTTTTTTTTCCTTTTTTCTGCCTAAGTCTTTCAGCGACCATGGTCGAGCGGCTCGAGCCAAGAATCTTCATCCTCATCCTCATCCTCATGAATGTTACTAGTGCTCAAATTTTGACCAAAAGATCCGATGTCAAGATCATCTCCAACCTCTAACACATCATTAGCATCATCCTCTACAATCGATATAAAAAAATTATTTTGTAATCATTTTAGTAGCGAATTATAAATAGTCACATACGAACAAGAAATACTAACCATCACGTCGACCACGACATTGCCTCTTATTTTGTGGAGGCAAATCTTCTTCTTGAGCATTTTTTCTAACTCATCCTAATTGAGAAGTGGTGGCTCTTCTTCTTCATCAACAATCCAAAATTCGGTCTTATCAATACCTTCAATGTCAACAGGATCATAATTATTTTGTTTGTAGAAATGCCTAAAAAGACATTGTACACTAATAAGATTATGTATATGAAAACTTAACTAAAGCTCTTTCTGGTGATCTGTGTCAATAAAGGAACTCGAAGTTGATGGTAAGTGGGAACCTTAAATCCTGGACCAATAAATATTGTTGCAACCAACATTGACTGAAAATAGATGGAGGTACAAGCATTTATAGGAATGCAAGTATCATAAAAAAAATTCCCAACAACCATATGGGCCCTATGCAAAGCTTCTTTCGTTGCAAGGCCGCTTTTGATAGATGGTTGAGAGCTCGGAGTGGTCCTCGGTGCAAAATAATTACCTACTTTGGAAATTTCCTTAGCTTTCCCTTCCCATTCCCCTTCTTTGTCATTAGTGTTGTACTCTTATTTGTTGGAAAAAACTTTTTAAAACTAATTGAAAATAATTCATTATGTTAATTACCTTTACCTATTAAATGGACGGTTACAGAGAATAAATATTGTAACTCCCACACATATAATCATGGGATTTTATGCCCTATATTAGATGGTATTTATGGGTTTTTATAATATATAATTATTGGAGTATTAACCTTTGGCCCATATATATGGGTGTTGAAAACCACAAGTGGTGTAGAGTTTTTTCACTTCACAAAATTATGAAGATAGCTCGTGTGTTGTTTTACAAGTTAAGTGAGATATAATTTAGAGTATCTAATATTTTGAGCATACATGTGATTCTTGATTCGTGTGGGAAGCTTTAGCTGCACACAAAGTTTCCGTGGATGATTGTTGTATCTTGGGAGTGGAATGTCACACAACTCGGTGCAAGCGGGGACATATCTTCTCTTAGGAGAGCGCTTTACGCGTGCCTCAATCAATATAAGTTTTCCTAATCTCTCTTATTTCATATTTGTAGTGTCGTCATATTATTATTTTGTTGTGTCGTTATCTCTAATTATATAAGTTTACAGAAATTCTAACGACTATTTCTAACATTATTTCCACTACTACCACAAACTTCAACAACATCGTCATCAGATTTGTGTCAAAAGGACGAAGTGATGGACCATATGGATTAGATTCCTCACACTTGTCTTGACTTTCCTTCTTCTTATCACTGATAGCTTTCAAAGATTGCTCCATTTCATACTTGACATCGGAGCTTACTTTATTACATGCCCCTACCTCACCCGACCTCCCCATAAGATGCTATTTCATTCTATTTATCCCTCCATCTTTGATACATATAAAAAAGAGTACTTAGAAGTTAGAATTTTATTTGGGTAATTCAAAGCTAACCATATAGACTAAGCCAAAGCTATAGAACTATGGTTGCGTGTGTACGTGGGATGTCTAAAATTTAATACAAATACTTTTGGCTTCTGGGTGGGAAATAATTTAATTAAGGGGAGAAAGAGAATTTAAGCTTCTTTAACAATAATACATTAAAATATTACCATATCATATTGTTATATAAGTGGAATCAACATGGGAGACGGTGACTTTAAGCTTGTTTAACAATAATACATTAAAATATTAACCATATAATGTTGATAAACTGAGTCAACAAAGGAGAGAGAATTTAAGCTCCACTAGAACCAGCAATCAAGAAATTGTAACAAACCCTTAACCCAAATCTGGAAGCAAATTGCTCGAATTTCGACCAGTAACGAAAATAGAAGAAATAGTAGAAGAAGAAGAAAAAGAAATTTCCGTACCTTGTAGGGTGCTAAATCGAGCTTGCTGGAGCACTGTGGTGCCCTTGTGTGATCATGGAGAGAAATGATCAATGGCTGTGAAGGGGGGGGGGGGGAGGGAGGGAGGGGGGAAATGCTGGTAGGCGGTAGAAAGAGTGGCGAGGTACAGCTAGCCCTAATTTTCGAGATTCTATATAGGCAGTTAAAACCCGGCTGGTTCTAGTGAACCGTGAATGGGCCGAATGGTTCGACGATTCAACCACTGGGTCAATCCGATTTTCCATCTTTAGAGCGGTTTTGAACTCAGAACGGTTTTGGGGGGTCGACCGGACCGTTGCGACTGTTCCCCAGTTCAACTGGCCAGTCCGGTCTGGGTTTTAAAACATTGGCTATACCACCGCCTCACGACAAAATAGTTTTGAGGGGTTATGCAACCGCCTCATTAATTGACTAAAAATTAAAGGCATGTATACTTCCTCGAGCTTTTGTTACACCTCACCTTTAACTCAAGTCCGTTGGTCAGAGGTTTCCACTCTAGGATGAATACTTGTTTGAACTTGAAATTAAATTTACAATACAAGAAAAGAAATGGAATACTTATTGTGGGTCAAGAAAAATTCACGCACGGTGAACCCTAAAGTCACAAGGACAAATTTTGACAACTTATATATTATTTGTCCACGTTTGAATTATGGCTACTGTTTTTATTCTGCAATTCCCCTGTTGAAAGAATGATGATGTTGTGATTATTAGATTGAACAATTAGGTTCACTTGGTTGGAATATGCATGAATAAATCACCTAGACGATGTTAAGTTAAAAAAAATTGGAAATCATTGAAGTGGTGATGTGATGATACCGAAGGAAGCCATCCTGCAGAGTCTCATTGATATGATTGGTGGTCAATCAAATGAAATATTGGCTACGAGATAAAATGAATAGCAGTCAGCTAGAGGTTCTTATTAATCGAAAACCCTATGATATGACGTTGCATGATTACACCTTGTGAATTTAGGCGATAAAAGGTGGTTTATATTATAGTACCGGGTCACGGTCTATATTGAAAACGAATATAATGCACTAACGAGTCCTAGAGGGGGGGTGAATAGGACGACAATTTAAAAATAAATTCTAATTAAGAGATATATAATCATTCATACTCCATTCAAATTGCCACAATTAAATTTGCAAGAGATAAAGGCAATTAAAGTAAAGAGACAAGACGCAAGATATACGTGGAAACTACTTAGGGTCTAAACACCCTAAGCATAAAACCACGGCCTAGTCCTACTTATGCATTCCATAAATCAAAAGGTTTACAAGAATTAACAAGACTAGGAATTACCCAACAAGCCCCTTGTGACACCTAGCTCCAATTCTTGATAGTACCCCGTACCCCTCTTTGATTCCATGGACTCCACAAGCACGCCTGTCTTGATCTCCGAGTCAACTCGGCACCGGTCCAACCGGCTCACGTAGGAACTAAGGCAATTAACCATGATATGAATGACATGATGATAAATGAAGATTTTTAATAAAGAAAATCAATCTAGAGCAAATACATGGTGAACAAAAGTATTGCACTAGATTGACAAGGAAAATGATCAAACACAAGGTTTAAATCATATAATGCATCAAGAACCCGTAAAAGATATAAAAAAAAAAGACTTTATTTTTAATGAGGGCTTTTGAATGAAGAAAATCAATCTAGAGCAAATACATGGATGATAGGCGCGCAATATCTCAAGATATAAGCGCCTAAGTAGGGCGAATTAGCGCATTAGAGGCGCGATTTATTTCATTTTCCACTTGATGCGGTGTTGTCCTTTGTTTTTGGTGTTTGTGTTCATTTTGTAGGAAACGGGCCAAAAGGAGCACGGGAAGTAGTCACAAGGCTTCGGGCATGCGGGGAACCGGTGGGACCCAAGCAAGGACGACCAAAAAGCTGAAAAGTCAATTTTAGAGGCTCGGTATCGATACATGTATTGTCCTGTATCGATACCGTGGGCATCATCTGCGAACAGAATGTCTGGGTATCGATACGGCTAAAAGCCTGTATCGATACCGACTAGCTTAAATGGGCCGGTGATTTTGCTACGTGTTTGGGCTTCGGGAAAGACATAAATACCTCTTTTTGAGGTCGAATTAGGGTTCCCAACTTTTGTTCTTCTTCCGTTTGAGGAGCCGACTTTTCCTTTGGAGATTTTCCTTTCAAGTTTTCAAGCTTTGTTCAATTACTCGCATTCCGGTAACTCGTTATTAATTCCCGTTCTTTAATAAAGTTATTCTTTGGTACTTGTTTAATTCGTATCTTTTGTTTATTTCGTATTCAGAAGCATGTTTCAATCTAGGGTTTTCTTCGCTTATTGCGTAAGCATGAGTGAGTAGTCGCATCGAGTGCGGCTGCGGGGCGAGGGCGCCCACGTTGAGTCTAAACAATATTTCACCTCGGGGTCGAATTAAATCAATTTTCATGCAATTTTGGGAACTAGAAACTTCTCTAACGAACAACCCAAGCATTACCGGAATTCGAGTGTGCACGGAATCTGGTGACAGGTGGTGCGCATTCGTTAGAAATTCTTTCTCGTATTCTAAAATCAGTAAAAAGGATTAATTGTGGCCCGAGTAAGTATTGTTTAGGCCAGGCGCGGACGCTGGGTTCCCACAGCTGTGCTCTCCTTATTAATTCGCATTCGAACAGTTAAATTAGTTCAGTAGTTAATTAATTAATTTCATAAAATCACAAAGGGTGGCTACCTAAGAGCCGTTTCAAAGTTCACAACCCGAGTTTTTAGTTAAGCACTCTCCGCCGTCTCTGTGGATTCGATTCCGGTCTTACCGGGTATTATGCTACACCGGTCTCAGCCCTACGCTTGGGGCAACCCATTAATTTAGGTCTAGGATTTGGTCAAGCATTTTTGGCGCCGTTGCCGGGGACGGCAAGAGGTGTTAAGAATTCGGGTTAGTATCTTTGTGTTTTTATCTGAGTCAAATAAAAAAAAAAAGTGTCTTTTGTTTTTAGCATCTTCTTGTTTCTAGGTTGAGTCGTCTGGAGTCAGTCGAGTGGTAAGTGTTTTGTGTCTTGAAAAAAAAAAAAAAAAAAACTGATGGGCCTTTTTGATACCCCTGGGGAGTTAGAGCGACACTATAGTATGCTGTTGAGTAAATTTGCACAAATTAATGAACCCTATTGGAATTTTGAGAGCCAAGTAGGTATTCCTTCGAGTCAATCTGCACAAATGCAAAATTTTACTTGGGGTTATGAGAATATCCCTTCAAGTCAACCGGGTACCTTTGTGTCCTCTTGGGATCACGAGCATTACTCAAACATTTTTTCGAGTCAATTGGAACGAAGTCCTGAACCCTTTTGGGACTATGAGACCCACATGACCCAATTTGGCTCCTTTTTCCAAGACCCGCAAGGGTTTGATCCTTATTCTACGGGCCCACCCCCAGAGCTGACTTATCCCCCTCATGATGAGGAGCTTGATGAGATGGTACAGACTCTTGTGCGATCGCAGATGTCTTTCACCGCAGAAACCACCCAAGCAATTGGGGACCTTAGGTCCCAGTTGACTCAACTCACAGAGGCTGTGGGACAAATCCATCAGGAGTGGGAGACATTTCCTTCTCCACCTCAAGTCAATAGAAGAGAGGAAGTCGACCCACTTGTCGTTGAAGGTGGGGTTGATGATCGTATGGAGGATTTTGATTCGTGGTCTGGAAGCTCCTCCGAGTTTGGAGGGGATGAGGAGTTTACTCCTAGGGAAGAGGAAGTAGGTCTGGTTAACGATGTTGAGGAGATGGACTTGGTCTTACCACAGTCCTCTGAATTTGGAGGGGATGAGGAGCTTACTGCTAGGGAAGAGAGAGAAGAGGAAGTTGACCCATTTGTCGTTGAGGGTGGGGTGGATGATGGTTTGGTGGAATCCTCTGAATTTGGAGGGGATGAGGAGCTAACTGCCCAATGTTTCACCCTTGAGTCTAATGTAACGGTCGATCCCCCTCTCATGTATCTCCCACTATTGATCCGCGCTGCCTACGTTTTCCTTTTGCGTTCCTATGAGTCTAGAGAACGAGGAGCTCACTGCCCTCTGGGTGATGGTCCGATCGGAAAATCTCCCACTGCTGAGGAGTGGGACGCTGAGCTTGATTATTTGCAGTCCTTAATGGACGAGCAAGATAGGAAGTATGGGTTTGAGAGTGAGTCTCTTACTTTTGGGGACCGGGATTTAGTTGAGGAAGTTTTGGTAGAAGAGTCCAAATCGACGGGAGTGGAACATATTGATTTTCTTGGTGTTGATGATAACGATTTTGTTTACCTTCCTTCCATTGCACATTATGTCCACTGCTCGAAACTTAATTTGGTTCCACGTGAGCACTTAGAGGCACTTCAATTTCTTAAAACAATTCGGCAATTGCTTTACTCGAAGTATTTTTTCTTGTGGTCTGGCCGAGTTCAGTTTTTAGTGAAAAGTTTAGCGTGGGGTGGTGCATTCATGGGATTCATCTTTGTGGATTTGATTAATTTTCGAATTCCACGTTTCAAAGATCTCTCTCTCTCTCTCTCTCTCTCTCTCTCTCTCTCTCTCTCTCTCTCTCCCCCTTAAAATTCATTCAAAAAAAAAATCAAAACATGATGGTCTTGTATAGCCACCCACTCTTCAATTCACGTTGGGGGATGGGGAGAAAAGTATGACACGTGAGACTGCGTGAATGTCTGGTGGTGTTCTTCATATTCTTTATTTCTTGTTGTGGCCCGGCTTCCACGAGCGGGCGGGACTGATGTTTTTTTTGCAGGGTGCACGGAGAGAGTACCCGAAATTCCTCATACATCGGCCGAGGTCATGGTGGTTGGCTGCCACCGAGAGGTCCAGTTCTTCCCCTTGTTATTTTATTTTGTGTGTCTCCATGCTCTGGGGACAGAGCACATTTCAAGTTGGGGGGAGGGTGTACTTCGCAACATGTTTTTGATTTACAAAAAAAAAAATGTTTTTGATAAAAAAAAAAAACTTTGGATGCTTGGGTGTAACTATTCTTGGTTGATGACTGCTAATTCGGACTATAGGGGTTGTTGTGCGAGTCGAGGTCTCGATATGATTTCATGGATAGACTTAA